>JAKCPI010015785.1:0-19351 GCA_023213315.1 Euborellia annulipes | reverse complement strand
AAAATTAAAATTAGTAATTAATTTTGTTTTTAAAACTTAAAAATTTGTTTGCCTATTTTTTATCAATCTCAATTATGGTCAATTTTAGAAATTAAATTTAAATTCCTTATCATTTAAAAAAGAGTATGAAAAAAATCAATTATTATTTGAATATTTGTGAATAGAAGTTAAGGGAATTAAAAGAAAATTTCAAATTTGGCACCTATGAGAGAGAATCTGACATTTCACAAATTGTTTTCAAATATATTTTATATATTGATTTAATTTAATTTTTTGAATAGAATAAATTATATTTAATTATTTTTATATAAATTATAATAATTTTTTTTAAAGTAATAAAATCGAGAAGCTCGATTGCTTTGACTTTGACTCCATTGAAAACGCAAGCGAATGCCGCGTCTCTTTATCTCTTCCATGACTTTGCCAAGAGACCGGCTAAAATATTTCTCACATGTCATCAGATTCAACTTATTCATATTTCATCTTAATTATTTCCATTTTTAAAGGTCAGTAATGCATTTAAATATCTATTTAATTGGTTCAGGATTATTATTTTCAATAAATTAAATAATTAAAAATATTCTAAACTCGTGATTAAATATAATAATAAAATTAACATGGATGATGGTAAAAAATGATCGGTGACAAATTTAAACGTGTTTGGAAAAATGTGTAATTTTCTCTATCTTCTCTCTAAAAAAATCTTTCAATAAATTTACTCCTTTGTTTATTTAAATTTGAAGCGAATATTTCTAATTGAAATAAATAATTGTTTTAGGCGAGTCCAATCCAACAAATTTAAGTATTAAAGTCTTTCGAAGTGGGGTGAACTTTCAATGCATTGTAATAATAGGTTTAATTTTTTTTTTTTTTTTTCAAATTCTTTCGGTCATAGGAGTAGCCACGGTGGAGGGGGGTCAACCTCCCCCCCCAAGGGATTTAAGCCATGACTAGATATTTAAACTCTATAATACAAATTATATAGGGTAAGAGGTATCCAAATGGCTTAAAATAAAATCATCGGACTGCCTGGGATCCGAACCCTCGATCCTTGGTATACGCGCTACCAACTACGCCAAGCCCGAGGGCGTTAAGTTGCTTAATAATACTCTTGTTGTTGTTATTCCCACTATTTTAATTAAAAACTGTTACTTTGTTAAAAAGTGTATGCACCTATAAAAGGACTTTTTTGTGAGCTTAGACACATTCTCTCTTTCGGTTGAATGAATAGAGAGAGAGAGAGAGAGGGAGTTAAAACCTCAAGTGGTGGTGTCTAATTGAAGGGCCAGGATAGAGGGAGGATAAGGTGCGGCAACAGCAGGTAGAGAAAAAAAAACAAATTTGACCGCAACACCAACAGCTGGCTAGTAGAGTTTCAAGGCAAAGCGAACCATTCAATTGTAGAGCTATTTTAAAAGAAATTGTTAGTATTAGTTTTTTGGATGTCTTTCATTAGGCCTATATAGTGGCGAGTTAAATCACTAAAAGAAGATGATGAAATTAAAAGATTTAATTAAGTCAACGATAAAAGAACCTAAAGAAGAAGAAGAAGAAGAAGCAATTGACCATGTGTGTATGTGTTTGATGATCAAACATCAAGCTATTTATAGTCAAAGACATTTTAGGTTTTATTAACGAATAAATTCTATTTTATGTTTAGTTGTTGATAAAATGTTGTATAAATTGAAGTCTATTTTATTTAATCAAAAAAAAAAAAAGCGTAAATAATGTGTTACTAAAAAAGAAATAAGATCAATCTCGAGCTGATACCATCCTGACCGAGAGAATTTAACCAAAATTGAAGGAACACCCCCCTGCCCCCCCCCTAACACTTTAAATATTAAAACTTTTTTTAGTCTTTCTCAGGTCTAATCAGCGTTAAAAATGCTATTCTTCTAAACTAAGTTTTAATAGCGACGTTAACATTTTAGATTTTAGCACCAGGTGTTAAAGATCCTTATGAAGATAGCTGTTTTCTGCTTGTTCCTGTTTTTACACCCCTCTATAACCTCTCACGCATGCGCATTATTAACTTGATTTGTTATTCTCAATCTAGTAGGCCTATCTGACACACCAGCGTTAAAAAATGCTATTATCCAAAGAAAGTTTTAACAGCGACGTTAACATGTTGCTTTTATCTCAAAGCTGTCAAAATCATAACCTTACTTAAAGACGCCATTTTATGCATTAAATACGGCGTTGATATGACATTAATTTTTAACACTATTGACTAAATGTTAACGCTTTGGCTTTGCTTACAGGGTAGCAATTTGAGGCAAGGCGGTGTAAAAATAAATTAACGCTGATTTACGATGTTAAAAGATAACGTTTTAGCTTGGAGAATAGACCTGTCTATTAGGAAATTTAAGAAATAAAATAAAATAATAAATTAAAATTGACTTTTTTCTCAACTCTTTTGAAAAATATGAGTAGGCTACTGTAATTATTTTTTCTTTCTGCGAATACGTCGGGTGACCCGGCTCCCCTGCCCCTCCCCCTGAATATATGTGTGGCCTATTTAATAATATCCAGTTTATATTTCTTTATTATTTTAACTGGGTATACCTAGGGATGAAACGATACGAGTAAATACAAGTACTTACTCGATACTTTACTTTCGATACCAAGTACTTTTGGAATCGATACTTTGGAATCGAGTACCAAGTAAGTATCGGTCAAAAATACTCGTATCGATACTCGGTCCACGTACGCGATGATTAGTTAGGTCGGAAAAACATTTACATTTTATTTCGTAAATTTGTACTTATTTACAATAGAAATAAGTGGAATGGTTTGTACCGCTGTATTTTAATTTTTATTATAGGAATGTTTAACAGGGAATATTCTTGAAAAATTATTATTTTTGGGTAGTACAGTGAGGGACAATATTAAATCCCACCCATGCGTTTTCTACTTGTGATTATTTCATTGTTTTTATAAAAGAAAATGAAAATCTTTATTGGAAATTTTCTAGGTTTGAACCATGAAAGTTCCGTTAAAAAATATATAATATTTTTTTTTAAAACAATGAAATAATCATAAGTAGAAAACGCATGGGTGTGACTTAATATTGTGCCTCACTGTACCTCTAAAACTGAATTTTTTTCTTAGTCATCGTGTTTTTTTTTTTTTTTTTTTTTTTTTTTTTCAACAACTTGATGTGTTTTATGCCTGTGGAGATTTAATCAAGATTCGCAAGGATTTTGCAGCCAAATAAAAAATCTTTTATTTAATTTCTATTTGCCGACGTTTCGGCCTCCAATCACAACCTTAATCAGGGCGAATATGATCATAGGTATTTTAATATTCATTGCAATTAAAAATATACAATTTCTTTTTACTTTGATATGTGCAAAAATATTAGCATATACTTGCTACTCGGAGGTCTCTGATGTTGAAGGTCGTGATTGGCGACCAAAACGTCAGCAAATAGAAATTAAATAAAAGATTTTTTATTTAATCTCCTGGCTGTAAAGTTCCTGCGAATCTTGATAATATCAGTACTTGCTGCTATTTTTGCTTATCTTTAATTGTACGAAAAAATTGACCGATACGAGTAAGTATCGATACTTTTCAATCGATACCGAGTAGGTACTCGATACTTTGCGACCGATACCAGTATCGAGTAAAAGTATCGATACCTCAGTGGTATCGTTTCATCCCTAGGTATACCTCCCTTTACTTTAAAACTTAATTCTTATAATTATTGAGGAGGCAAGTGGCTTGGTAAGGAGCAGTACTGTACAGTGAACGACACAATTAAGTCCCCACCTTGTATCTAGAGCATTAAGTATATGGTATATAGTGAAATAATTTTAATACCGAAAAGGTAAAATAAAATCTGGTACAAATGATTTTATTTTACCTTTCATCAAAATTATTTCACTATATAGGGGTTTTCCCTATATACTTAAGGCTCTAGATACCAGGTGGGGACTTAATTGTGGCCTCCCTGTACTTCATAAAATTCATCCATTATATTATAATTATTTGAACAAATCCAAGAAGCTAGAAGGCTTTAGTTTATTAATATTATTTTTGATTTAATGGGAGAGGCTATCTTCTCCAACAGAATATCCTACCAAAGTGGCATATGGGTCAATTAATTTGAATAAATTTGTATATGTGATACAATCAAAAGATTTCTTTATTTTTCTTTGTTAGATAAAAATTATGTCATGTGTAATTATTAAAACAAAAAAACAAAAAACAAAAAATACAGATATATAGAGCATAAAGAGAATTAATAAACAGCGTCATTATCCTACACATTTTTTCTTTCTATTATCTAGTATATTTTTAAATTAAGGATTCCATAATTATTCTATTAAGGAAAAAAACGCAATAAGTGATCAAGTGTCTCGTAATAGATAAAATAATTAAACGCATTGAGAGATATTCTCTCCAACAATTCATCGGAAAATCTCGAGAGATCAAATTTCTTCACTAAAGAGAAAGTAAAAAAACTCTCCCCCGATTTATTCAAAATTGGCTCTAACTATTTTGATTAAAATTCAAAAATCACCAATTTTTTATATGCCCTTTAAAAGTATATCAGTAATATTTTGTGAAAATTGTTTGAAGTACACTTTACTGATGTATTTCAGATTTTTCAAATTTTTTCCTTCTTTCTTCCTTCCAAAGAGCCAATGTTAAATTCCAATGGGGATTTGCATGTTAATTTCTATTCAAAAAGGGAAACTTTTTTTAACCAATTCTTATGAAATTTTGTAATTATTTAGGATCCACTATTGTGTATAAAATGTCCAAATATGAGATTAGAAATTTTGAAAAATAACCATAGGGTTTATTTCAAGCTGTTAACATTTAAAATACACGAGAGCCACAGGGAGGGGGTGGATTCTGGGTGTGGGTAATCTGGTGTGACTCGTCGCACAGCACACAATTTTTTCTTAATTTCGGTAATTTAAAGGCGCATTCTCTACTTGTTTGTCAGAATATAAATACAAATCAAATTTTTAAGTATTAATTTTTAAAATTTTACATTAAAAATAAAATAGGATAGAAAATTGGTTTTCAGGGACCTACCTATTAGCAAATAGAATATGCAATTGCATAGGAATCCGGGCTCTAATTATAACATTAGTTATCTAGCTAACTAGTGAACGGAATTTAAGCCTTTTCATTGAAATATTATGCAGATCAACTTTACTAGTATTTTTAATTTTAAACTGTACTCGGGTAGGTTTCTTTCTTATAACATTTTTTATTACGATTTTATATAAAGTAAATTCCTTGAAACAATTAATAATTAATTTAATTTAATTATAAGGTTTATTCTTTAATTTATTTTTTGTTTTTTGTTTTTTTTTTTTTTTTATTTATTAGGGGTGACCCCTCAGTCATTCCCTTCACATACATATATACAAAAATCCATATAAATAACATAGTAAAATAATAAAGTAGCAAGTTATATACATATAAATAACATAGTATTTTTTGTTGTAAATATTGAAATTACTTTATAAATTTGTAATTATATTTTATATAATTGATAAGAAAAATAATTATTGTTAAAAAATAAAAATCTGGTGTGACTGGCGCACAGCACACAACTTTCTCTTACCTTCGGTAATCGAAAGTTGTGTTCTGTGCTTGTCACACCAGATTTTTTGTGTCGACATATATTTAGTTCCCGACAGTACGGAACATATGAATTCAAGATGTAAAATTTATAAGTATGGGAAAATATTTATATTTTGTTACCATGGCAACCATTTCTCCTATCTTCCCTATGAAATACAAGAGTAAAGTGGTCTTCAGAAGATTTCAATCGCAAAATGAGAATATACATTTTAAAGAGCATCTAAAAAATAATTGATTTTTGAATTTTAAAAAAAATCGTTGGAGCAAATTTTGAGAAAATCGAAAAAAACTGAAAAAGTACATCAGTAAAGTACTAGTACTTTTTGGCCGATTTTGTTCAAAAGCTTATTTTGAGATTCTTCAAATGTACCTAGCTTAAATATAAAATTTCAACCTCCTAGCTCAATTCCTTCATGCTAAAAATCTGTCCACACATACAGACACACACACACACATACATACACACACACACAGACCAATTTGCGGGACCCACTTTTTTGGACTCAGGGGACCTCAAAACATGTATATCCATCAAAATCTCGACATCGAATTTTTGACATGATCGCAATACTTTCTCTCCTATATATTTCATATATAGGGTACGAGAAAGTAAAAATATACAATGACGAAATTGAAGGAGTAATTTATTTGCTAATCTCGCGTTGTACTAAATAAGAAGTCATTTTAAAGTCGAAACGTAAACATATAGCGAGAGGAATTATAAAAAATAAGATAGGATGAAAATTGTGCAAAATAAATGTTTTAATTGACCATCAATTTCATCTTATATGAATATTATCAACCACATTGCCCTAAATGATAGACATTTTATAAAATACTCGTAAAGTTGATCTGCATAATATTTCAATGAAAAGTCGTTTTAAATTCAGTTCACTAGTTAGCTAGATAACTATAGTTATAATGTTATAAGAAAGAAATCCATCCTAGTAAAGTTTATTATTTAATTTATAAGCATTGTTGGTCCAAATTTTTTAAAATCAGCTCACTACAAGGGCAGATACAGGGGGGGGGTAAAGGGGGGGGTGATCCCCCCTCCCCCGAGATTAAAAAAACTTTTTTTTCGAAAAAAAAAATTTTATTTTTAATGTAAAATTTTAAAAATTAATACTTAAAAATTTGATTTGTATTTATATTCTGACAAACAAGTAGAGAATGCGCCTTTAAATTACCGAAATTAAGAAAAAATTGTGTGCTGTGCGACGAGTCACACCAGATTACCCCCCTCCCCCCGAGAAACACCTCTGGATCCGCCCTTGGCTCACTAGTTGCTAAACTAGGTCAAAAAACTATAAAATAAATAATTAAATTCTTAACAAATATATATTAATCAAAATTTAGTTAAGTTAATTTATCTGATTAAAATTAATTTAATTTGATTAAATTTTTACTCAAACTAATTTAATCATATCAGAAATCTGATTTGTTATTTTTAGTTTAACTAAATTTTTACTCAAACTAAATAGAGCATACTAGATTCTTGATATGATTTGTTTACTTTAACTAAATTTTTAATCAACATTTAGTTGGTGCCCAACTCTGCTTATAAGTTTTACAAGCCCTCGGGGCATGGCGTAGAGGTTAGCGTGCTAACCTCGTATACCAAACGTTGCGGGTTCGGACCCCAGGGAGTCCGATGATTTTATTTGGATACCAAACAGGGCCGGATCTAGAGGGGGGCAGTGGGTGCGTGTGCCCCGGGCGGCAGATTTCAGGGGGGCGGCAATTAAAGAAAGATTTACTAAAAAAAGGTAAAATGATATGAATTTTCTATAGAAAATTTTAAGGAGGGGGCGGCAAATTAAATTTTGCCTCCCCTAAAAAATCTCTTAGTTCCGGCCCTGATACCAAATGGCTTATATAAGAATGCCTGGACCCCAATATATATAATAATAAATAACGGATATCGTTTAAAGTCTTAAATGGCCTAAGTTGCCGAAAAGACTGTGTGAATGCGTGTGTGATTGTGAGTGTGAATGAGAAAAAAGTGTGAATGTTTTTTTATGAAAAAAAAAAAAAAAAAAAAAAGTTTTACATCTGAATTCATATGTTTCGTACTGTCATGTCGGGAACTAAATATATGTCGACATAAAAAATCTGGTGTGACAAGCACAGAACACAACTTGCGATTACCGAAGGTAAGAGAAAGTTGTGTGCTGTGCGCCAGTCACACCAGATTTTTTCAAAACGAGAGATAGAACCCAAAGCTTTCCAAAGGGTAAAATTTTAGATTTTTTGAGCCTTCACATTTGGTAACTCGAATATTTTGTCTGTATTCTATCTCTAGACCAGCGTTTTCCAAACTGTGAGGCGCACCTCCCTAGGGAGGCGCGGACTAGTCTAAGGGGAGACGCGAATATTAGCCACAGTGAGCATAATTGCTAAACTTTTATAAATAAAATAATAAATAAGAATAAATAAAAAATACTGTATTTTTTATTAGTTAGGGAAAGTGGGGGAAATCTTTAATATACGTGACGTATCACAGGTTTTTTACTTTCTCTTACCCTATACATGTTTATGAAATATTTAGAGAGAGAAAGTATTGTTTAATGATAGAAACATTTAGATTTCTAGCTTAATATATTTCTTTTTATTTTTGCCTTAGTTTTTTTGTATTAATAAATTTTTTAGAAATACAAATTTTTGTGTCTAATATTATAAAATGAGGAGGGGGGGGGCGTCATACGATTAAATATTTTTAAGGGAGGCGTGATAACAAAAAGTTTGGAAACCACTGCTCTAGACGAATATAAAATTTTATTTCAAAATTCCCAGCACACAACTTTCTCTTTCCTTCGGTAATCGAAAGTTGTGTTCTCTACTTGTAACACCAAATTTTTGTGTTGACTATATATATGGACCCTGTTACGCATTAGTGTGTCAAATTAAAAATTGAGTTAAGCACGGAATATTGTATCAAATGCGATAATTGATTGTATTTTTTTAATGAAATATGTCCTAAAAAAATTTATATTTAATGTTACTTGCACAATTGACAAAAAAAATTATATAATAATCCAATGAAAACAAAAAACTTTAATGTTAATTTTCTCAAGTCTCGGTACCTGGCGCTTAACACACTAATGGGTAACAGGGTCCATATATCGCCTGCTGAAATTCAATTTTTGAGTTAAGCCTACTCAACGGTTGGCCGAACGACGGCAGCTGGAGGGGGCTCCTGGTTGCTAGTAAATTTTAATTCCCCGCCTGAAGTTTCATAAGAAAAAAAGAAAAGAAAAAACAAATGTGAGGGCATTTCATTTAATCTCCTTAAAGAAATAGCTTTAGATTAATCATGACGTAGGTAAGGGGGACGTGATTAAAGTCCCCTCCCCTTCCCCCTTGGCTCGGCCTGTCGGCAGATATTAATTAACCCTCCTCTATTTGTGCACTAATTGTGCAACACTAATTTGTATTAGCGTGTCCAGGGTGGAGCGTTATCAATTAATCCTCTCTCTCTCTCTCACCCTGAGGATGACGACAGACATGAATCTTAAATGAATTTTTAACAAACTAACTACTATTAATAATAATTATACAATACTAGCCAAAGAGGGATGAATATCTGGATAGAAATATCTATTTTCATTGTTTTTTTTTTTGTTTTTTTTTTCACGGACAATTTTTTATCGAGAGACATATTTATATTACAGAAACAGTGCAGGAAAAAAAATTCAAAGTTTTTTAACACACACTTTTTTCCCACTCTCACTCCCCTCACTCCCCCCCCCCATTCACACAGTCTTTTCGGCAACTTAGGCATTCTTAAAACCATTTAAATGGCTTAAATAAAATCATCGGACAGCCTGGGATCCGAACCCGCGACCCTCGGTATAGAAGGCAGGCGTTTTTGTCTTTATAGGCCATTTAGATTCCTTCTTTATTTATTTAAATTCTTTGGTCATTATTATTATGGATATTCTTTGATTTAATTTGGCCTAATTTGACTCGCGTAGTCATTTATATGCAGCCATATTGACACATAACCTAAAATCTATCCAAAAAGAAACTATTGCATTGAAAAAGAGAATTATTATTCTTTTATTAATATTTTTAATTAAAATTCGTTTTCATTTAATCCCAGTCTCTATTTTAAAATGAAAGAGTGAGAGAATTCATATGAATAACAAAAATTCTCTAGAGAGAGAGAAAAAAGAGCTTCTTTTTTTTCTCTCTTGTTAATTCATTCCCCCCTCCCCTCTTCCTCTTCCTCTTGGGTCATGTGTCATATTTTATTGTTATTTAATCCAAAAAACGGAATGGCAAAAAAAAAAAATAATATCATATTCCTTTTTCTCTCTCTTTTTTTCCCCCAAATTGACTTTGACTCCATCTTACACATATGTGTATGTGTGTATGTGCGTTTATCAACTAAACACCAACTGACATATTGCTTCCCTTATCCCGGAAGTCATTTTAGTTTTGGATAGACAGCAGCCATCTTGTTTTTTTTTTAAGGGTGGCGCCAAAGGGATCATTATAGCCAGCCTAAAGGGCCCTCTCTCCCTGCTGTTAGCTATAGATACAAATTAATATCTAATGGCACTTAAATTTCTTTCTTATCCTTTTAACATGCATTTGCTTTTTAATCGTTTAATTCTTCAGTCAAGAGAAAATTTTCAAATTAGAAAGAAGACGCGTCTGTTTTAATTTTAAAAGGTTATAATATAGATATATTTATATACACTCTACATCTCTTTTTTAATGTCTAATTAAGAATACATAAATAATTAAATTATTATTTTATATTTACAATTTCTAATAAATGCTGATGGGAGAACTTCTATGAGAGATACAGTATATATATAATAGCGGATTGTCCGTCTGTCTGTCCATCTGTTACGTTCTGTTTGACTAACTCAGAGTTGGGCACCAACTAAATGTTGATTAAAAATTTAGTTAAAGTAAACAAATCATATCAAGAATCTAGTATGCTCTATTTAATTTGAGTAAAAATTTAGTTAAACTAAAAATAACAAATCAGATTTCTGATATGATTAAATTAGTTTGAGTAAAAATTTAATCAAATTAAATTAATTTTAATCAGATAATTAAAACTAACTAAATTTTGATTAATATATATTTGTTAAGTATTTAATGATTTATTTTATAGTTTTTTGACTCTGTTCAGCAACTAGTGAGCCAAGGGCGGATCCAGAGGTGTTTCTCGGGGGGTGGGGGGTAATCTGGTGTGACTTGTCGCACAGCACACAATTTTTTCTTAATTTCGGTAATTTAAAGGCGTATTCTCTACTTGTTTGTTAGAATATAAATACAAATCAAATTTTTAAGTATTTATTTTTAAAATTTTACATTAAAAATAAATTTTTTTTCGAAAATTTTTTTTTAATCTCGGGGGGGGGGGGGGGGCAATTACCCCCTTTACCCCCTGTATCTGTCCTTGTAATGAGCTGATTTTAAAAAATTTGGACCAACAATGCTTATAAATTAAAGAATATACTTTATAATTACATTAAATTAATTACTAATTGTTTCAAGGAATTTACTTTATATAAAATCGTAATAAAAAATCTTATAAGAAATCCATCCTAGTAAAGTTTATTATTTAATTTATAAGCATTGTTGGTCCAAATTTTTTAAAATCAGCTCATTACAAGGACAGATACAGGTGGGTAAAGGGGGGTAATTGCCCCCCCCCCCCCCGAGATTAAAAAAAAACTTTCGAAAAAAATTTATTTTTAATGTGAAATTTTAAAAATTAATACTTAAAAATTTGATTTGTATTTATATTCTAACAAACAAGTAGAGAATACGCCTTTAAATTACCGAAATTAAGAAAAAATTGTGTGCTGTGCGACAAGTCACACCAGATTACCCCCACCCCCCGAGAAACACCTCTGGATCCGCCCTTGGCTCACTAGTTGCTGAACAGAGTCAAAAAACTATAAAATAAATCATTAAATACTTAACAAATATATATTAATCAAAATTTAGTTAGTTTTAATTATCTGATTAAAATTAATTTAATTTGATTAAATTTTTACTCAAACTAATTTAATCATATCAGAAATCTGATTTGTTATTTTTAGTTTAACTAAATTTTTACTCAAATTAAATAGAGCATACTAGATTCTTGATATGATTTGTTTACTTTAACTAAATTTTTAATCAACATTTAGTTGGTGCCCAATGTTTCCAACTCACTACTATTTTTATTTAGATAAATCAGTTTTTTTTAATATATATTTGTTTATAGCTGTCTTTTCAGACTCATCGGCATTTGAGGCCATATGGAATTTATTTATATTATTTAGTATCCAATTTTTATCTGATTGCCTGAAATCAGAACAAACACTTCATTATCAATAGTGATATTGTTAAATTTCTGGGGCTATAGATGTTTTATTTGTATAAATTATTAAAAAACTAGTGTAAAATAATAATTTGTATTGTTATAAATATTTTATTTTGATAGATAGATTAAAAAACTTTAATCATGGTTGATTATTTTAAATGTAATGAAAATAAATACTTGGTTAATAGAGTTAAAATTTTTTTTTTAAATCTACTGACATATCGGGGTTATCTTATCCTTACCAGCAGCCGGAAGAGAACAATAGTCAATTTCATTGATAAAGGGAAATTAATTTTATAACTTGTGACAAACGTTCGAAGAGATTAAGATAGTAAAGCCAATAAATTTTTAAACAATCCTTCACAATTTTTATAAATGAATAATTATTTGATTGAAAATTATATTTAAAAAAATCTGGTGTGACTGGTCGCACATCATATTTTTGGTGTCGAGATATATTTAGTTTCCGCCGATATATTAGAATTCAAGATGTAAAATTTATAAGTATGGAAAAATATTTATATTTCAATATTCGATTCAATATTTATATTTTGTAACCATGCCAAACATTTCTCTTAACTTTCCTATGAAGTACAAGAGTAAAGTGTGCTTCAAACAATTTTGAGAGCAAAATGAAAATACCTGGTACACTTGAAAGAGCATCTAAAAAAATAATTGATTTTTGAATTTTAATCAAAATCGTTAGATCGAATTTTGAGAAAATCGAAAAAAAGTGAAAAAGTACATCAGTAAAGTACTAGTACTCTTTGGCCGATTTTGAAAAGCTATTTCCACGCCCCCGGGGGGCGTGTAACTTATATATAAAATTTCAGCACAATTCTTTCATGCTTAAAATTGAACACACACACAGACCAGTGGCAAATTAATGCAATTTTGTCGGGGGGGGGGGGGCGGTTTTTTTTTATTTTTTATTTATTTAAGGACTTTGTGGGCATCTATGGCCATTTAGACCCCTTTCCTATTTATTTAAATTGATTGGTAACAAATTGAATTGAAATTAAAGCCCGGAAATCATAATTTCTTTAGATTACTAGTTTTTATAACATTGTGAATTTCTTCTCGGGGGGGGGGGTTATCGCCCCCCTCGCCCCCCCCTTTAATCCGCCCCTGACACAGACAGGCAGACCATGTCGCGAAAACCACTTTTTTTTTATTCAGGAGACCTCAAAACGTGGGTATCCATCAAAATCTCGGCATCCAATTTTTCACATGAATCCAATATCTTCTTTCTCTGCCCCCGGGTGTGGCGTAGTAGGTAGCGTGCCTACCTCCTATACCAAACGTCGCGGGTTCGGACCCAGGCAGTCCGAGGATTTTATTTAAGCCGTTTGGATACCAGATGGCTTAAATAGAAATGCCTGAACCCCCAATAGATATTTTCAATACAACGGTTATCGTCAAAAGTCTTATATGGCCTGAGTTGCCGAAAAGACTGCATGAATGTGCGTGTGAATGTGAGTGTGAATGAGAAAAAAGTGTGAATGTTTAAAAAAAAAAAAAAAATCTTCTTTCTCTATATAATAACATATATAGAGGTAAGAGAAAGTAATAATTAAAATTTTGATTTTTTTTTTTGTTTCAGAAACCAGAGAAAAATAAAAACCTCGTATAAGATAACTGAGGGGAACTACTCAACGGATTCTATGTAAGTCTGATAAAATCACTTATTTATTTTACTTAGAACCAATTGTTGGATAAAGGGAGAATCGGATCCGTATTACAGCTTTAAATTCATATTTAAATATTTTCGATTTTATATATATCAATTAGATATTAGTAGTATTCAAAACTTTTTTAATACATTTATATAAATCTGGAAAATATTTAACTATAAGAAACCCCACGGCCTTAAAGGCTTTGCTGCTTACAGTAGGGTATTAGAGCAGACCCAGAGGTCTGTCTCTCCGGGGAAGACTCTACGTGTAAGCACAGGATGCGTCGCATCGGGGCGCCATAATTTACGCAATAGAGGCAGGGAAAAAATTTTCCGCGGGGCGGAAAACTTAGGTTCCGCGAAAGAAAAAATTTTTGAAGGGTTCCAAAAATTTGGTTTCTTTAAAAAAAATTTTCCACAGAAAAATTCTAAGGCCATTTAGACCCTATTTATGTATTTCAATTGATTGGTAGCCGATTTCAAATGAAATAAATTTTTCTCGCTAGGATCAGGAAGCAAACCAGAAATTTATTACGGCCCACTTGGAGACACCAGTCCTCGGTGGCTAGGACCAACAAACACAACACAAATTTAAATATAATAACAAAAACAACAAAACAAAAGAAGAAAAAAAGAAATGTATGCCCATTAACAATGCATTTAGCCATCCCTACATTTGCCTTAAACTGTTTTATTTTATTTTATTTTTTTTTTTGGGTAGAAACTACAAGACTTGATTTGTTTATTGTTGTGGTTTGTTTGTGCGCATCCACCTCCCTGGGCCCATAAATGTAGTCGGCTTCAGACTTGAGGGTATTATCTTAATTCTTAATATGTAAAGGGCGGAGGTCAAAGTTGCCGAGGCGCCGCCAAAGGGCCTGAAGTAGAACAGACCCTGCCTGCACTTGAGTTCCAATCGAGAACCTCTCTAACTCTGGGAACAACTCAAGTTAAAAAATATATATTTAGTTCAGCCCTTACTGATACTAGCGTGGCCAACCAACCAACACACCCTCCACAAAAATAAAAGCCAAGCTAATGAGTCAATTAATAAAATTTATTCTAATTCCTTCAATTCAGAGTTTCTTGCTCCTCCCTCTTCCTAAGGAAGTTCAAAAAAACAAAAGCAAATAAAATGTTTTCCATAAAAAGGACAAAAGAATTCAAAAAAGTTATTTATTAAAACGAAAATAAGAATACGTTAGTTGCTCTACTTTCATTTAATATCTAAGAACACAATACAAACGTATATATTTTCGTTCGACGGGGAATCCCCCTGGTCTCCCTTGTAAGTCTAAAATTTCGCGATACACTAAAAGTACGAGTATAGTATAGTTCTACAGTATGCAATATTATATCTGGAAAGACAACAAAATAATATACTTTTTTATTTGTTTTAAGTAAATTTAATAATCTGTAGGCCTATATGTACATAAATTTATAATTTTTAAAGAAAAATATAAATTTTTAATGCAATGGGTGGAACTGTAGAGAACAAATTTTTTTATTCGGGGACTTATCAATGCCAGGCTCACTCTCAATTCCTCTTCTACTGATTTTAGTCGTTCACTTTTAAAATAAATTAGAATTTATTAAGAGACAATTGAACTGAATATTTCTTGGACACAAATGAAGCTTGATCGCGACATAGTTTGGGAAACACTGTTCTTATATAAAACTCTCAAATAAAATTTTCTTAAATCCATGCAAATAAATCGTCCTGCAGTGGGACCTCACTCTTTCTTTCCTATAATCTCTAGAAGAAAAAAACGTAACTTAAACAATTAATAACTCTAAAAGTTATTGAAATTTTGGAACAAAAATAATTTTCCTGTATTTTTTAGAAGATCCTCTTTGAACATAAAAATTTCATTTCAGAATTATTCCTAGTTCTGAAGATAACCAGGGAGAATCGCAGACAAACTGACATTAGCGAATTATATAAATAAATTAAGATTTTTACAATGAAAAATTATTCTTTATTTAAATCAGAGCTATAGACAAAAGAGAGCAGGGAGATTGATCTCCTGGGTGTGCCCGGGCCCTTCTAAACTTCAACTATTAATTGCTAATGAAAAAAATTAAATTATTTCCAATATTAATTTTAAACTGGTAACCGTTGGCTCTAGTTGAAACATTATGCTTTAATAGGAGAATTAAATTCACAAGGTTTTCTGTTTCAATAATATATTAATTTGTAATTAATATATTATTTCCAATAGTAAATAAGAAATTACATATACAATATTTAAGATATTATATACATCGCATATGTGAGCCGCGAGGGAAATTTATATAATTAAATATTTATTAATTCATATGTCTGAAAAATAAGAGAGATGAACCACGAATCCACCAATTTGTACTCGGTGTGCCCTTACCACTAGACTAGATCACGGCATTCGGGTATAGAATAGAATAGAATAAAGATTTATTTGCGGGCAGCTCCATTGGCCCTATTTGAAAGTTATATGTAGGCCTATATGTATATGAAATCATTTAGAGAGAAATTTTGGTTATCAAGAAAAATAGACCCAAATTGCTTTCTAAGTGAATTCATATACCCGAATGCCGTGCTCTGGTCTAGTGGTAAGGGCACACCGAGCACAAATTGGTGGAACCGTGGTTCATCTCCCGGCGGCACACCCTTATTTTTTAGGACATATGTATTAATAAATATTTAAATATATATATTTTCAATATATTGCATCCCTGCGAATAGCTGTTAAATCCACGCTGTTTAAAAACTACATATATATTTTAGCAGCTATCATCTATTTGAATACGAGCTTTTTCCGTTTATATATTGATAAATACGGTACATTTTTAATATCCTGATTTTCCGAAAGAGATTATTTGCCAGTCGGTGCCTTAAAAAGATATAAGCTCAACTGATTAGATTAAAATATGATCATCTATTTATTAATAATGTTTCGCCCAGTACAGACTATATCAGATTATTATTTTATTACTATTATTATGATTAAGGTCTTAAAACATGATTAAATCAGATGTAGGTGGCGAATAAATTAATTTTTCTTTAATGTAATTTCTTTCTTCAAAAGAGCCGAAAAATATTTTAATTTAAAATTTAAATAATATATTAATTATTATATTAGTCGTTTGCGATCTCTTTTTTAGAGTCATGTTTTATTTTTATATTTCAATATTAATTATTTTATTATGAAAAATATTATTTTTCTCAATATTTAATAATGTACTGTACAATTTTTAAATGTTTTTTTTTTTTTTTAACTTAATTAAATGGCCGTCGGAAAAATCATTTGGCCAATGACAATTTCATTTCAGAATTATTCCTAGTTCTGAAGATAACCAGGGAGACAGACTGACATTACATGTTTTAGATATAGGAACACGAGAAAAAAAAAAAATTTTTAATCGGGGCATAAATCTGACTTATTATTCTCCGAGATCCGTATGCACTGGTTCACAAATTGTAAATGTGACCAGTGATTCTGGTCTCGGTAATTTTTAAATGTATTCATTCGAAAATTATTTTTGTTCTAGATAAATTTCTTGAGGTTATTAAAAGCCCTCGGGCTTGGCATATTCATAATAACGTTTATTGTGTAAAGTCTTTATATGGCCTAAGTTGCCGAAAAGATTGTGTGTATGTGTGTGTGAATGGGAAGTGTTAAAAAAAATAAAATAAAATAATCTCAAAAACAACAAATTAAAAATTCGGTCAAATAACAATGATATATATTTATCACGAATGTGTTTATTAAAGCTTTTATGGTTTGAATTATTATTATTAGGGGAATTTTTAATTATAGACCACATTTTTGTATTAATTATTTATTTAAAATAATTGTATTTATTAAAAATAAATAAAAAAAAAATGGGGTCTATAATTAAAAAATTCCCTAATAATAACTATTATATAGTCTAGTTTTGACGAAAATTTATAGTTTTTAATTGTGTTATTTTAAGATGATAATCAATTTATCGTAGGCTATATATTCATTTTGATATAAAGTAAGGCAATTTTTACTAAGACGAATTTAAATTTATTTGAAAGGTGAAAAAACCCTAAAATTCTCCCCATGTATTATATAGATTTATTTGATTTTTTAATGCAGTTTTTAAGAATTTGTTGCTGCCTTTGTTAATATTAAAATTGTTGAATACTTGGTTGGTAGTCGGTCAATTTGAAGGGTAACTAAAAGAATTGAGAATGGGAGCAGTAAGTTCCCGAAATATGTCTGCTAAAAAAATCAAATAAATATATACTGGGTACAATACATAGGTGTAAATAGTGTTTTTTTCCCGCTTTCAAATAAATAATTTTTAGTTGTTGTTCATTAAAGAGCAAGGATATCAGAAACGGTCTGATGTGTTAACTTAGGCAAAATTTTACTCTACTTTTATATAAATAAATTTATTTAAGGACCAAATTCAAAGATCTTCCTCATATCAGTTAATTTCTACTAAATAAACTCAGATTCGTTGCTCATGTTTGCTAGATACAATCTTGCATTTGTTAAAAAAAAAACTCGATAATAATGATTTTTTGTATTTTTTTTGTTTTTGGATTTTGTTTATTTGTATTTGTTTATACTTGTTGTTTAAATGTATCTCAATTTGTACTCGCCAAATGGATTTAGATTCCGAGGCCAAATTTTAAATAAAAAAAAAAAAAAATCTTGGATTTGTTAATATAATATTCTAGTAAGCCTACATTTAATTTAAATTAAAAAAGTTAAAATAAAATGATTATACAAATTTAATTACTCTACAAGTTTAATCAATATCAAAAGTATTTAAGCATTTAAGTAACGAGAATATAGCGATTAGGCGAATATCACTTGATGACATGGATATTACTATATATTTTTTTATCTGAAGAAAACATGTCCGTGGAATGTACTTATGTACTCTTCTAATACACTCTCCATCTCTCTCTCTCTCTCGTTTGTTGATCAATTTATTGCAAAAAGATATACAAGGTGAGTTCCGCTATATTGTGTTTGTGTGTTTGTTTCACTTGCGCACATAAACTCGACGTCTCTTGATTTAAGCTAATGGTTTTTCTGGCTTTTATGACGCCCACACATGCACACACTTATATATAAAATGGACACCCACTATGGATGGGGGGAGGACCAAGTTCACATGAGGGTCCAAGAGATAATAAATTAAAAAATAAAATGGTCCTAAAAAAGTTTCATTGATTGCGATTGGAAATTTACTTCCTTTTTATTTATTATTCTTGCCTAATTTAATTTTAACAAGAAATCTACTCTGGTAGAAGTTTCCCTTCTTGTTCTAGAGATCTTCCGTTCAAAGTGATAAAACATTATAGTGACTAATAAATATTTTTAATTAAGGATGGGGGTCCTTCATGAGATAGAAAAAGATGGTGTCATTTTTTAATTAAATTTAAAATGCTAACTGTTGGTTCTAGTTGAAACATAACAAGTAGTTAAAATTAATTAAAAACACTAGGTGATATGTTTCAATATATTTATTGGTATAAATTCTTGTTAACACGTATTTCGAAATTCAGTGTGACATCTACTGAAACAATACAAATACTATATAAATAATCACAATTATTAAAAAAAAGTTAATTAGTAAAGTGTTAGTATTTTTTGGCTGATTTTATTTAAAATCCTCGAAGCGCTTTTGAATTGCGTATTTTCAGTATCGAGAGATCTTTCGTTTTTTAGTTATTTTGTTAACCCACTTTCTTAATATTTCACTTGAAA
>JAKCPI010015784.1:0-161970 GCA_023213315.1 Euborellia annulipes | reverse complement strand
GAATCCAAAAAAGTGGTTTTCGCGACATGGTCTGTCTGTCGGGTGTGTGTGTGTGTGTGTGTGTGTGTGTGTGTGTGTGTTCAATTTTAAGCATGAAGGAATTGAGCTACGAGGTTGAAATTTTATATTTAAGTTAAACACCCTCCGGGACCGTGAAAATAAGCTTTTAATCAAAATCGGCCAAAGAGTACTAGTACTTTACTGATGTACTTTTTCAGTTTTTTTTCGATTTTCTCAAAATTCGCTCTAACGATTTTGATTAAAATCCAAAAATCAATTATTTTTTAGATGCTCTTTCAAATGTAATGCTGTATTCTCGTTTTGCCCTCAAAATTGTTTGAAGCACACTTTACTCTTGTGCTTCATAGGGAAGATAGGAGAAATGGTTGCCATGGTAACAAAATATAAATATTTTCCCATACTTATAAATTTTACATCTGAATTCAAATATTCCCCACTGCCGGGAACTAAATATATGTCGACACAAAAAATCTGGTGTGACAAGCACAGTACACAACTTTCGATTACCGAAGGTAAGAGAAAGTTGTGTGCTGTGCGCCAGTCACACCAGATTTTTTATATTATGGTGCAAAATTTATTAAAATACATTTATCTGGACAACTCTCCTGAGGAGCCGCCCGCCTTCGACAACCCTACCACCGCATTTTTCACCTATTTTTATGACCCAATCTATCACGTTAAGAAAACAGAATTAAATGAAGATTATTAAATCAAATCAAATAAATTTTAAATTTGTGACTGCTAGAGTTTATCCATTCATTATACTCTAATGTCTAAAGATAAATAATCACCTAATCATCTCGTTCATTGCAAAGTGAAACAACAACAACAACAAAAAAAAAAAAAACGAGAGCTTTCTCAACACACACACACACACACACACACACAGTAATTACTAGAATTCCAATGTCTGTTGATTTATATAGTTAACAAATGGAATTTATGAATGAATCGAGATGAATGAATAATCAGAGAGAGAGAGAGAAGAGACGTTTGTCTGATAAGAGAGAGAGAGAGAGAGAGGGAGGCACGCAACGGGCTACCTGCTGTTGCATCCCCCTCTCTTTGTATTAATTTCTCTTTTAATTTATGCCTTCCCTCTCTCTCCGGGGCGGTGCTCCACCCAAACAAGAGTCGCGCACGAGCGCACAATCCTTGTCTCTCTTTTTCCAGATTCATTTTCTTTGTCTAACATCTGATTGCTCTGGACAACCAGAAACAAATATTTAAGTCTTCTCGCTGATTATAATCTTTATCCGTCTCTAAATTGATCATTTCAAACTAATAATAACACGTGATTTTAGTATTTGAATTCTGGTCCATTTGCTCTCCTGATTTGTAATTATATAAATTGTTTCAATGTCCGCCCGCCGCGGAATATAACACCACTGGACCCCTGCGGCGGACCCTCCACTTAGTATACACACGGAAATCTTTCAGACCCATCTGAAATTATAAATTGCAAATGTTATTTAAAAAGTATTAATACTGTATATTTATAATGTATATCAATAAAAAAAAGAAAAATTTAATTTTATACCAAATTTTATTATTTTTCATTTGAGAGATTTAATTAATTGGCTTTAATTTTTACTTTCTCTTACATCTATATATGTTAATATATATAGAGAGGAAGTATTGGATTCATGTCAAAAATTCGATGTCGAGATTTTGATGGATCTTCACGTTTTGAGGTCCCCTGAATCTAACAAAGTGGTTTTCGCGACATGGTCTGTCTGTCTGTCTGTGTGTCTGTGTGTGTGGGGGGTGTGTGTGTGTGTGTCTGTGAACAAAATATCTCAAGAACGAAAAGAGCTAGGAGGTTGAAATTTTATATTTAAGTTAGGCACCCCCATGGGACGTGACACGAAGCTTTTGAACAAAATCGACCAAAGAGTACTAGTACTTTACTGATGCACTTTTTCAGTTTTTTTTTCGATTTTCTCAAAATTCGCTCCAACGATTTTTTTTTTAAATTCAAAAATCAATTCTTTTTTAGATGCTCTTTAAAATGTATATTCTCATTTTGTGATTGAAATCTTCTGAAGACCCCTTTACTCTTGTACTTCATAGGAAAGATAGGAGAAATTGTAACAGAAAGTAAAGAAATGGTAAAGAGAAATGGTACAGAGGAGCCATGGTAACAAAATATAAATATTTTTCCATGTTCATAAATTTTATATCGCCCTCGGGGCTTGGTGTAGAGGTTAGCGTGCCTACCTCCTATACCAAACGTCGCGGGTTCGGACCCAGGCAGTCCGATGATTTTATTTAAGCCATTTGGATACCAAATGGCTTAAATAGAAATGCCTGAACCCCCAAAATATATATTAATTACAACGGTTATCTTCTAAAGTCTTTAATGGCCTGAGTTGCCGAGAAGACTGTGTGAATGTGTGTGTGATGTGTGAGTGTGAATGAGAAAAAAAGTGTGAATGTTTTTCCTATAAAAAAAAAAAAAAAAATATGAATTACCCATTGATTTGAAATCCTAACTATAACCTCGAAACTCTCATGTATCGGAAAGGAAAGTTGTAGCGGGAACTTAAAAAAATAAATTTGTAGTTAGTTCAATTTTAAAAGAGAAAAATAAAAAAAAAACACATTCGATTTGCTATAGAATATTCCTATACATAAAAGGAGTGGGGGTAAATTTTATTTTATTACATCATTTGAGGTTTTTGAGGGCCAATTGAAGATTTTGCGATTCTGATGATTGTAAAACCGTACGTAAGCAGGATTTTGAGGTACAAACTGGGATTACTTTCTATGTTGAATGCAATCACCAAAAAATTAAACTGACCCTCGAAATTCTCACTGAAGATTTTGAGGTTTAATTAGGAATTTATGTTTTGAAAAAAGAAGAGATTATTTTCAAGATTTCTAGGCGTGCGGTGGCCCATCCAGCTAGTTATTAATAATTCTTGATATAAGATATCTTAAAAAAACGAAAAAGAGACAAGACACCAAGTGAGTGAGTGAAAAAGAAGATAAGATTGTTTGTGAAGGCCGTCGGTAACAAGATACAACAACAACAACAAAAAATAACAAATAAAATGCCGAAGGATAAAAAGAAACAGTGGCAATCCACATTAATATTAATAATAATAGAAAAAAAAAAGACAAGTGGGATAAGATATAAGGGGGGGGGGGGGGGGGGAGGGAAAAAAGAGAATTTAAAACAGGTTGTTGTTGGCTTGGATCTGAAATTCAAACAAGCAGCCAGGCCATCTTCTAATTCACCCCGACAGATGACCATTAAAATTTTTGTGAATCGGCGGAGGTAGCAAGTAGCCAGAGAGAGAGAGGAGCCTAGAGCGATTTGAGAGTGAGTGGTCCTGACCGGTTAGCCGGTTGTCCGGCTGGCTGTTGTTGTTGTTGTTGTTGTTGCTTCAGGGTGGACGGCTGGCCTCGCTGTCGCCATAGCTTCAGGGTTATTTTTTTCTTTCTCTCCATTCCGCCATATGATAAGAAAAATGTCCACATAAACAGGGACACGTAAAGGGTTCTGAATATCGATTATCATGTCGTTTTATTTATATAGTATCTGCACTATCTCTCTTCTACAGGTATTACCATGGTCAATGCTCTGGCGAATTAAAATCAATTATCCCACCCAATGCAACATATTCACGGAACACAAGAGAGGCATCTTCCCAGCATCCCTATGCTGTTCAGATCACGACTAACAGAACAAATCAATTTCATTCTTCCTTTGTCCCCATGACCTCCCGTGATTGGAACAAGCTCCCTGCGTCTATCTTCCCCAAAACCTACAATCTTCAGACTTTCACGTCTAACCTCAACAGGCATCTTCTCAGTTCCCGCAGTTGAGTTTCCCCTTTATGCTTCTCCTTTTGTTTTTATTTTCTTCCTGGCTGCATGTGACTATTGGTCATTATAGGTCTTCGGACCTTATGTACCCATTCAAAAAAAAAAAAAAAAAAAAAAAAAAAAATATTAACTAGCCGCGGTGCCCGGCTTCGCCCCCCTTGGACCTGAGGCGGACCCTCGCCTTTTCTTATTTTTTTTTTTTTTTAACATTCACACTTTTTTCTCATTCACACAGTATTTTCGGCGACTCAGGCCATTTAAGACTTTTATGATATCCGTTATTGATTAATCCAGCATCCAGACATTCTTATTTAAGTCATTTGGTATCCAAATAGCTCAAATAAAATCATCGGACTGCCTGGGGTCCGAACCCGCGACTTTTGGTATACGAGATTAGCACGGTAACCCCTACACCAAGCCCCGAGGGCCTCGCGTTTTCTTAATTATTAAAAGAAAATTATTACTACTATTCCAATCCAGTGCCTGCTTGAAGAATTGTTTACATTCATAGAATATATATACAAATGGAAAGAATATATAAATAATAAGAAAAAACTTTAAGAAGCCGGGGGGCCTGGCAACGGAGAAGATCAACAGTCACCACAATCGTTGAGGTTAAGTGATGCCAAGCGCGGCGAAAGCTCGGGATTGGTGACCCCGAGCAATAAGCGTGTGGAACGCCCCCCGGTTGCCATCGATACAATGTATATTAAAATTTATATAATAAATAAATAACCCCTAAATGGCCTCTGTAGCCGAAAAGGGTTAAAAAAAAAAAAAAAAAAAAAAACTAAGAATTAATAACATGCAAATAATATGCATATAAAATTTCATTTCAAAATTCCAACTGGAAGTTGCCTAAATAGAGCGTGACAGTCAGACAGACAGACGGACATTAGCGAATTATATATATAGATTACAAATTCACCTTCAATTTATATATAATAGCGGGTCGCGTTCTGTTTGACAAATTTCCCTTTGCACTCTTATAAATTAAAAAATAAAATTCAATGGAAATATATTTTTTTTGAATGAAATAATACAATATAATTGAAAAAATGAACATTGAACTACTTTTGTTGATAGTTCATTTAAGGTCCGAAACGTAAGAAATAAATAAAACATAGATGGAAAATGAGCCCCCCCTCCCCTCCCACGGTGTACTACTGTGCACCAGACCACCGAGCCCACTAACAAAAAAATCTGGTGTGACTGATCGTACAGCACACAACTTCGGTAATCGAAAGTTGTGTACTGTGCTTGTCACACCAGATTTTTTGTGTCGACATGTATTTAGTTTCCGTCGATATATTAGAATTCAAGATGTAAGATTTATTAGTATGGAAAATAATTATATTTTGTTACCATGGCAACCATTTATCCTATCTTCTCAATGAAGTACAAGCCCTCGGGGCATGGCGTAGAGGTTAGCGTGCTAACCTCATATACCAAACGTCGCGGGTTCGGACCCCAGGCAGTCCGATGATTTTATTTAAGCCAATTGAATACCAAATGGCTTAAATAAGAATGCCTGGACCCCATATATGTATAATTATTAATAACGGATATCGTGAAGAGTCTTATATGGCCTGAGTTGCCGAAAAGACTGTGTGAATGTGTGTGTGAGTGTGAGTGTGAATGAGAAAAAAGTGTGAATGTTTAAAAAAAAAAAAAAAAATGAAGTACAAGAGTAAAATGGTCTTCAGAAGATTTCAATGGCAAAATGAGAATATACCATTTTAAAGAGCATCTAAAAAAAGAATTGATTTTTGAATTTTAATCAAAATCGTTGGATCGAGTTTGGAGAAAATCCAAAAAAAAAAACTGAAAAAGTACATTAGTAAAGTACTAGTACTCTTTGCCCGATTTTGATTAAAAGCTTATTTTCACGCCCAAGGGGGGTGCCTAACTTAATCTGACACATCCAAAAATGCTATTCTCTAAATAAAATTTTAACAGCGACGTTAACATATTACTTTTATCTCAAAGCTGTCAAAATCATAACCCCTTCTAGATATGACAATAATTTTTAACACCATTGACTAAATGTTAAAGCTTTGGCTTACAGAATATCAATTTGAGACAAGGAGATGTTAAAAGTTAACGTTTTTGCTTAGAGAATAGACCTGATTATTGTTTATAGGGTCAATTTATAGACAAGTGAAAGAGAGAAGAAGATATTATACGATGATGATGTTGTTGTTGTTGTTGTTGTTGTTGTCTTGTGTGTGCGAGATTAATTCATCGGTCTCGGAAGCGATCGCGAGGAGAATCGCAAATGATGGTTAAAAAGGAAATATAGTAGCTGTTTTGTAGAGACTATCCATTCCAGGAGGAGGAGGCAAAAGTAAGGTGTGGTACAAACAAAAAAAGCCCAGGGCCACAAAAATGATGACACCAACGAGAATAAGCGCGATCATCGACAGGCAACCAACCCTACGGCAGAAAACACGTCAGCTCTATCAATGTCTTTTGAAACTCATTTTTACATTCTCCTACCTCTATATATGTATAGAGAGAAAGTATTGGATTCATGTCAAAAATTCGATGTCGAGATTTTGATGGATATACACGTTTTGAGGTCCCCTGAATCCAAAAAGTGCTTTTCGCGACATGGTCTGTCTGTGTGTCTGTGAACTAAATATCTCAAGAACGAAAAGAGCTAGGAGGTTGAAATTTTATATTTAAATTAGGCACCCCCTGGGACGTGACACGAAGCTTTTGAACAAAATCGACCAAAGAGTACTAGTATTTTACTGATGTACTTTTTCAGTTTTTTCCGATTTTCTCAAAAATCGCTCCAACGATTTTGATTAAAATTCAAAAATCAATTATTTTTTAGGCGCTCTTTAAAATATATATTCTCATTTTGCCATTAAAATCTTCTGACGACCACTTTAGTCTTGTATTTCATAGGAAGGATAGGGCAAATTGTGTTGCCAATGTAACAAAATATAAATATTTTCCCATACTTATAAATTTTACTTCTTGAATTTTAATATATCGGCGGAAACTAAATATATGTCGACACAAAAAATCTGGTGTGACAAGCACAGAACATAACTTTCGATTACCGAGGGTAAGAGAAAGTTGTGTGCTGTGAGACCAGTCACTCCAGACTTTGTATAAGAAAGATTTAGTTATTTTATTGCCGGGGGGCCTGGCAACGGAGAAGAGCAACAGTCGTTGCAGTTAAGCAATGCCAAGCGCGACGAAATTTCGGAATTGAGGTCCCCGAGCAATCAGAGTATGTAAAGTCCTCAGGGAGCCATCGATACTTTGTATTACAATATTATATAAATAACACTAGTCGCAAAGCCCGCCTTCGGCGGGCTTTCCGCTTAGCCAGGGGGCTACGCCCCTGGACCCCCTTGCTCGCCTTCGGCGAGCAAGTTTATTCCCAATTTGGGATATTTCTTGTTGCAATGCAAGTGTTAAGATGTTAAGGAAGTATCTTATATTCAAGCGAGACATGAAACCAATTTGACCGATTGGGCACAGCACAAAAGGGTCTGTTTATGACTGTTTAAAGGGTCAGTCACCTGCTTCCTCTCTCCGTTTTTCAACTGCTGCGTAGCCCCCACCCCCAGCCCATAGTCAGGTAGGAAGCTGGTTCACACAGCACAAAGGACGCTCTCTAATTTCCTAGCCAACTTGTTGATTTTGTGTTCCCATATTGAAGAAATTTGATTATAATTAATTTTCCAAAATATTTAAGAGATTCGAATTATTACTACGTTACTCCCAGAGCCATGTATTATATGTGTACTTAATTTCAAATGGATTCATTGAAAATTGTGGATTTCTATAGAACATATACATACATATTTACATACATACATACATTTTTCCCATTTCATTTTTATATATATAGATTTCCTTATAGCCGAAAAGGTTTATGAGCGAAATCGAAGGTGGACATAAGGGGAAAATTTTATATGGTAGGGCGCCCATATTTTGTGGATAAGTGGATGCCGACCACGAACTACCCGAGCTGGAATTGGCAGTTCTTCTGTCCTTTACATGTCTGTACAGTGAGCGCCACAATTAAGTCCCCACCTGTTAGTTAGAGCCTTAAGTATATGGTATATAATGAAATAATTTTAATGACCGAAAAGATAAAGTAAAATCAGGTACAAATGATTTTATTTTAATTTTTCAAATTTATGAATGAGAAATGAAAATGCTGGAGATATTTTCAGGCCAAATTTTAATACCACTATACAGTCGACGTTTCGGGGGACTCAACGCCCCTATTGAGAACTCATCTTATGAATGCCTTTCTATTTACCAGCAGGCGAATTTGGACTATTAAATTCATTGTTATGACTAAACCAGTGAGGGTTCATTATTTGAAATCACATTAGTCCTGATGAAGGGAGGCGTTGAGTCCCACGAAACGTCGACTGTATAGTGGTATTAAAATTTGCCTCCAGCATTTTCATTTCTCATTCATCTATCTTCACCAGGCTTTCCCAATTTTTCAAATTTAAAATTATTTCACTATATACCATATACTTAAGGTGGGGACTTAATTGTGGCGATCACTCTACCTTTGTTCGGTATTTTCAACAGGCATCAGATCGTGCGACGGGCCGTCCACCCATTCTGCCAACCCCGTAGTGCGGGAATAAGGAAAGAAAAAGAAGACACTAAGGAAAAGTTTTTGTATTTATATTTTTGATGATGATGATGATGATGATTATCTCTTTCTCTCTTTAAGGAGAGTAAATGAGGGCTAAATCCACCCACCCCCTTTTTGAAATATAGATAGATATATAGATAGTCTAACCAGGCATCGAAGAGTGGACCCTCGGGTTGTGCGAGAGCAGATGGCATTGACCGGTGTATGTGTGTGTGTGTGTGTGTGTGTGTGTGCCTACTCTCCACATACCGCTGGCTTCTAATGTATTTCTTGGGGCCTGGGGCACTGCACATGGCCAGCCAGCACCATGCAGATAGGCTAATAACATACGACACCCGGCGGCAAAGTCCATAAATTGGGACCTGGCTGGGTCCTATCCTATTCACCTTGATCTCTCTCTCTCTCTCTCTTTATAATATTTATCCTTAACATTTTTTTTTTAATTATTTATTTGTGTCTTTTCAGTCGGATGATAGATAATTCGTTATATGAAATAAATAAATTTAAAAAAATGTGGTGGTCTAATTGCATATCAGATTTTTTTAAAGCTTCTTTTATTATTGATAATTCAATCAGTTTCGATCACATTGTTTTTTTTTACTTATGTCCTCTATAAGGATGTCAGAATAAAAAGTACATTTTTTTTTGAAGAAAAAAAAAATTCACACTTTTTTCTCATTCACACTCACATTCACACAGTCTTTTCGGCAACTTAGGCCATATAAGACTTTGACGATAACCGTTATTTGAATAATACATCAATAAGGGTCCAGGCATTCTTATTTAAGCCACTTGGTATCCAAATGGCTTAAATAAAATCATCGGACTGCCTGGGATCCGAACCCGCGATGTTTGGTATACGAGGTTAGCACGCTAACAGGGCCGGCGCAAGCTATTCCGCCGCCCTAGGCAAGATATTTTTTTTGCGCCCCCCCCAAAAAAAAAACTTTAAAAATTTAATTTGCCGCCCCCCTCCTTAAAATTTTCCCATCTCAAAAATTTTTCTGCGAAAATTTTTTTTTTTTTTCGGAACCAAAATTTTTTCCCGTGTGCCGCCCGCGGAACATTTTCTCTTGCGCGGAATCAAAATTTTTTCCAGCCCGAAAAATTTTTTTTCCTTTTTTTTTAGAGAGACGCAATTTTTGCCGCCCGCGGAACATTTCCTCTTGCGCGGAACCAAAATTTTTCCTCGTCAGAAAAAATTTTTTACCTTTTTTTTTTTTAGAGACACAAAATTTTTGCCGCCCGCCGCACCAAAATTTGTCGTCCGCGGAACCTAACCTTTTCGAGTACCGCTTGCGGAACCAAATTTTTTTTTTTATTTTGACATTTTTGCCGCCCTCTCCAGGTTGCCGCCCTAGGCGGCCGCCTAGTTTGCCTAATGGACGCGCCGCCCCTGCACGATAACCTCTACGCCAAGCCCCGAGGGCAAACAGTACATTTGAAAGAGGATCTAAAAAAATAATTGATTTTTGAATTTTATTTGTTGAGTGTGGAAGTGGCTGTAATTAATATCTTAAAAGAATGGAAGGAGGTAGCAGAATTTTAATCAAAATCGTGAAAGCTAATTTTGAGAATATCGAAAAAAAAACTGAAAAACCACATCAGGGGTCGTCCATATATTACGTAACGCGTTAGGGCGGGAGGGATCTGGTCAAAACATTACTAATTGTGACATGGGGGTCTAGGGGCTTTTCTAAATGTGACATAACAATTCAAAGTTTTATTTTTTTTTTTATTTATTTATGCTATTTTAAACATTCATACTTTTTTTCTCATTCATACTCACATTCACACAGTCTTTTCGGCAACTTAGGCCATATAAGACTTTACCCTAAACGTTATATATGCTAATAGGGGTATTCATGATCTTGTATATAGGACGTCCTATCGTCTTAAAAGTCTCCTATGTCTTATTTGAGAAAACTACTTAAGACCTTTACCTCTCGTATTGCGAAATAGTACATACGAAGGCCACAGGTTTTTTTTATTAACGCCAAATCTAAAAGGCCCTCAGGGCTTGGGGTAGGGATTAGCGTAGCGTGTGAACCTCGTATGCCAAAAGTCGCCCAGGCAGTCCGATGATTTTATTTAAGGCATTTGGATACCAAATGGCTTAAATAGAAATGCCTGGACCCCCAACAGATATATTTATACATACGAGTATCGTAAGTCTTAAATGGCCTAAGTTGCCGAAAAGACTGTGTGAATGAGAAAAAAGTGTGAATGTTTAAAAAAAAAAAATTTCTAAAATTTTAAAATAATCTTTCCATTTCTGTTTTTCTCTGTTTATTTTATTGAAAAAGAGATTCTTATAAAAATTTTAAATCGAGATAATTTTGATTTGTCCATCAAATTGAAAATCGACATTATTTTTTCTTTATTTATTTTTTTTTTTTTAATTGTAATTATTTATTAAAATGATTTGTATTTGTGTTAAATTTATTTAGAAATGTTTAAGATATTTCATATTAATTGTTTTTTTAAATTAGATTATCATTAAGGTAGATTAGAACAGGTCAAAATGTTACACGCGCAGTTTATATCGACCCACGTGAACGAGCACAGAACACAACCGAAGCTGTGCGACCAGTCACACCAGGCGGTAGTCTAATAGTAGGAAAAAAAAAAATGATTTATCCAATTCTATTTAACTAATCCATCCGCCTACTGTGTTTTTTTCTTCTTTGTTTGTTTATTTGGTTGTTTGATACTTGTTGCGTGCACAAAGGCCACACCCTCCTCCTCCTCCTCCTCCTTCTCTTTTTTTTCTTCTTCTTATAAATTGTACAATAATTTATAACTAACACATATATTACGTATATATATTGGCATCCGAGAGAGACAAATAATTCAACTGTCAAAAGCAGCAAGCGAGTTTGAATGAAACTCTCTCTTCCTAAGTGATGGATCAAAATTTATATTTAATCTAGACTATCAGAGAGCAGTTAGAAGAGTTGCTACTTCCACCCGCTGAGGTTTGTTAATTGAATAACAAATTGTGGTGAGAGAGAAACTCTCTCTCTCTCTCTCTCTCTCTCTCTCTCGCGAGTTCAGTAGAGAGAAAAACGTATGTATGTATATGTTCTATAGAAATCCACAATTTTCAATGAATATATTTGAAATTAAGTACATATATAGTACATAGACCAGGGAGTAACGTAGTTTTGAATCTCTTAAATATTTTAGAAAACTAATTATAATCAAATTTCTTCAATATGGGAACACAAAATCAACAAGTTGGCTTGGAAATTAGAGAAGCAGTTAGGTGCTCTGTGAGTCAGCTTTTCAGAAAAAATAATTTTGGCCAAAACACTGACACAGGTCTTTTCTCTAAAAACAGACGTTAAAATTTAAAATAAACAAATGGGTGTTAAAAAGTAATGTAAAAACAATCAGCGTTAAAAAATGCTATTCTCTAAACAAAGTTTTAACAGCAACGTTAACATGTTGTTTTTATTTTAAAGCTATCAAAATCATAACCTTGCTTTTTAGGTTAAGGACGCTATGTTTATTTTAAACCCGACGTTAAAATATTAACGGCACTCCCTAGATATGGCATTAATTTTTAACACTATTTACTAAATGTTAACGCTTTGGCTTCAAATTTTTGTTTACAGAATAGCTATTTGAGGCAAGGAAGTGATTTGGAATAGCATTTTTTAACGCTGATTGTTTTTACATTCCTTTTTAACACCCATTTGTTTATTTTAAATTTTAACGCCTGTTTTTAGAGAATAGACCTGACAGAGTGTTATAGGCCTATTAATTGGGTTCTTTTGTGGTCCAGATTATCAAAGTTTATCAAGAGCGACCCCTCATCTCAAACATAACAGGAGTATGAATTGATAAGCTAATAAAAAAAATAAATAAATAAATAAATAAAATTTCTTTTGAATCCATCTTCAAAATTTAGCGTTAAAATTCTTCATCTTTGATAGACATATAAATAAATATTAATAATAACGGAAAGAATATTTACAACAAACTTAAGGCGTTTAATCTTAAGAAACGGTAATCGTATATAGAAATGGTCAAAAGAAATTAAATAAAAAATTGAATTTATTTAAAAAAAAAAATGATAAAGTTACTTGATAATATTTTTTAATAAATATCCATAAGATAATATCAAGAGATGAGCATTTTTGTTCATAATGAATGGATATTAGATGTAAATAAATAAATGGACACGGGAGGGGGAGGGGGAGGAGGTCGTGGGTCGTGACCCTCCCCCCTCCCCCGTGACGACCCACGACCGCATTCCATACACGTGGAATAAGTGGACACGATGGTCAAGCCAACGCGGCGACCAATGACCGTTTTTTTTGCAATATTTTATAAGAAAAAAAAAATTTGTTTTTCGATTCATGTCAAAAATTCAATGTCGATATATTGAGGGATATACACGTTTTGAGGTCCCCTGAATCCAAAAAAGTGGTTTTCGCAACATGGTCTGTCTGTCTGTGTGTGTGTGTGTGTATATCTGTGTGTCTGTGAACAAAATATCTCAAGAACGGAAAGAGCTAGGACAGTGGTTCCCAACCTGGGGGCGATCGCCCCTAAGTGGGCGATTTGGTTTTTCAGGGGGCGATAAATAAGTGGGGAGGGGGGATGAGTAATCATAGGAGAAAATTTAAAAGAAAAAAAAAAGAAATATTAAAGAGAAAAATATCCCATTTAGAAGAGAGACAGGATAGAACAGGACAAAAAAATTCCCATAAAAATAAAATATTCTGAAGAATCCAATTTCAATCTAGAATCGAAACGTGAATTACAACTGTTATCGTCTCAAGTCTTAAATGGCCTAAGTTGCCGAAAAGACTGTGTGAATGTGTGTGTGAGTGTGAATGTTTTTTTATAAAAAAATCTGGTGTGACTGGCGCACAGCACACAACTTTCTCTTACCTTCGGTATCGAAAGTTGTGTACTGTGCTTGTCTCACCAGATTTTTTGTGTCGACATGTATTTAGTTTACGACAGTAGGGTACATTCGATTTTCAAGATGTAAAATTTATAAGTATGGCAAAATATTTATATTTTGTTTCCATGGCAACCATTTCTCCTATCTTTTCTATGGAGTACAAGAGTAAAGTGGCCTTCAGAAGATTTCAATCACAAAATGAGAATATACATTTTAAAGAGCATCTAAAAAATAATTGATTTTTGAATTAAAAAAAAATCGTTGGAGCAAATTTTGAGAAAATCGAAAAAAACTGAAAAAGTGCATCAGTAAAGTACTAGTACTCTTTGGTCGATTTTGTTCAAAAGCTTATTTTTCGGTCCCGGGTGGTGTTTAACTTGAATATAAAATTTCAACCTCGTAGCTAGGGCTGGACGGTAAACCGGTAAAATTTTTTACCAAAAACGCGGTAACGTACCTCTAATTCGGTAAAAACCGGTTTTTTTTTCGCAAGTCGGTAAAAACTTATTTTTTTCGGATGGTAAAAAATTTTGGTTCCGCGGAAAAAAACGATCGCCGCGGCGGCAAAAAAATTGGCGTCTCTAAAAAAAAGGTAAAATATTTTTTCGGACGGGAAAAAATTTTGGTTCCGCGAAAAAAAAATGTTCCGCGGCGGCAAACTTTGGTTCCGCGGGCGGTAAAAAATTTTTACCGACTTTCGAGAAAAACCGGTTTTTTTTTCATTATCGAGGTCGGTAATGAAAATCCATTACCGTCCAGCCCTACTCGTAGCTCAATTCCTTCATGCTTAAAATTGAACACACACAGACAGACAGACACACACACAGACAGACAGACAGACAGACCATGTCGCGAAAACCACTTTTTTGGATTCAGGGGACCTCAAAACGTGAAGATCCATCAAAATCTCGACATCGAATTTTTGACATGAATCCAATACTTTCTCTCTCTATATATATTAACATATATATAGAGGTAAGAGAAAGTAAAAAGAATCGAAACGTCACTTTTGTTTTCATTAAATAAAAATTTGCCGATAAAAAAGATTTATTTTTTGAAATTTTCTTCAAAAAAAATAAAATTGTTATTAGATTTTTAAAAGATTTGGGTGTAGAAAAATATTTGAAATCGTGCATATCTCTCCTAGGCTCAGGAGTAGTTTTAAAAAATAAATTTTTGCCATTTTTTTCTGCAGCTGTGGTATTTATTCACTTTGAAAAGAAAACGTTATCTGAGGAAGTTGATTTATTTTTAATTTGAAATAAAGTAGTTGACTACTTTTTTGTTAAAAATTTTAAATTTGTACGTAAATGCAGATGCAGATAGCAGAATCTATGAATTTAATTCAATTTGAACCATGTAAATTTGTGTATGTATGGCATAGTTGCCCAAGGGGCTTGGAGTAGTTGGTAGCGTGCCTACCTTCTATACCGAACGTCTCGGGGTTCGGACCCCAGGCAGTCCGATAATTTTATTTAAGGCATTTGGATACCAAATGACTTAAATAGAAATGCCTGGACCCCCCAATAGATATATTAAACATACTGATTATCGTAAAAAGTCTTAAATGGCCTCAGTTGCCGAAAAGACTGTGTGAATGTGAGTGTGAATGAGAAAAAGTGTGAATGTTTAAAAAAAAAAAAAAAAAAAAAAAAAAAAAACAGGCATAGTTCTGTAAAATACATAAATTGACTTTAAATCTAACAAGAGTGAACGGATAAAACTGCTTTTGTTGTTTTTATATACAGTAATAAAATTGATTAAAATAATAAAACTGCATTAATTTATTTATACTTTACTTTATATCAAAATTAGACATACAATGAAAATTAAAAAGGGGGCGATAGGAGGTGTTAGTCAACCTCCAAAAAGGGGCGATGGGACAAAAAATGTTGGGAACCACTGAGCTAAGAGGTTGAAATTTTATATTTAAGTTGGGCACCCCCATGGGACGTGACACGAAGCTTTTGAACAAAATCGACCAAAGAGTACTAGTACTTTACTGATCTACTTTTTCAGTTTTTTTTTCTATTTTCTCAAAAATTCGCTCCAACGATTTTTTTAAAATTCATAAATCAACTATTTTTTACATACTCTTTAAAATGTATATTCTCATTTTGTGATTGAAATCTTCTGAAGACCACTTTACTCTTGTACTCCATAGAAAAGATAGGAGAAATGGTTGCCATGGCAACAAAATATAAATATTTTGCCATACTTATAAATTTTACATCTTGAATTCAATTGTACCCTACTGTCGGAAACTAAATACATGTCGACACAAAAAATCTGGTGTGACAAGCACAGAACACAACTTTCGATTACCGAAGGTAAGAGAAAGTTGTGTGCTGTGCGCCAGTCACACCAGATTTTTTTGTTAAAAATTTTAAATTTTAAATTTGTACGTAAATGCAGATGCAGATAGCAGAATCTATGAATTTGATTCAATTTGAACCATGTAAATTTGTGTATGTACAACAGGCATAGTTTTGTAAAATACATAAATTGACTTTAAATCTAACAAGAGTGAACGGATAAAACTGCTTTTGTTGTTTTTATATACAGTAATAAAATTGATTAAAATAATAAAACTGCATTAATTTATTTATACTTTACTTTATATCAAAATTAGACATACAATGAAAATTAAAAGGGGGCGATAGGAGGTGTTAGTCAACCTCCAAAAAGGGGCGATGGGACAAAAAATGTTGGGAACCACTGAGCTAAGAGGTTGAAATTTTATATTTAAGTTGGGCACCCCCATGGGACGTGACACGAAGCTTTTGAACAAAATCGACCAAAGAGTACTAGTACTTTACTGATCTACTTTTTCAGTTTTTTTTTTTCTATTTTCTCAAAATTCGCTCCAACGATTTTTTTTTAAAATTCATAAATCAACTATTTTTTACATACTCTTTAAAATGTATATTCTCATTTTGTCATTGAAATCTTCTGAAGACCACTTTACTCTTGTACTCCATAGAAAAGATAGGAGAAATGGTTGCCATGGCAACAAAATATAAATATTTTGCCATACTTATAAATTTTACATCTTGAATTCAATTGTACCCTACTGTCGGAAACTAAATACATGTCGACACAAAAATCTGGGGTGACAAGCACAGAACACAACTTTCGATTACCGAAGGTAAGAGAAAGTTGTGTGCTGTGCGCCAGTCACACCAGATTTTTTTGTTAAAAATTTTAAATTTTAAATTTGTACGTAAATGCAGATGCAGATAGCAGAATCTATGAATTTGATTCAATTTGAACCATGTAAATTTGTGTATGTACAACAGGCATAGTTCTGTAAAATACATAAATTGACTTTAAATCTAACAAGAGTGAACGGATAAAACTGCTTTTGTTGTTTTTATATACAGTAATAAAATTGATTAAAATAATAAAACTGCATTAATTTATTTATACTTTACTTTATATCAAAATTAGACAATTACAATGAAAATTAAAAGGGGGCGATAGGAGGTGTTAGTCAACCTCCAAAAAGGGGCGATGGGACAAAAAATGTTGGGAACCACTGAGCTAAGAGGTTGAAATTTTATATTTAAGTTGGGCACCCCCATGGGACGTGACACGAAGCTTTTGAACAAAATCGACCAAAGAGTACTAGTACTTTACTGATCTACTTTTTCAGTTTTTTTTTTCTATTTTCTCAAAATTCGCTCCAACGATTTTTTTTAAAATTCATAAATCAACTATTTTTTACATACTCTTTAAAATGTATATTCTCATTTTGTCATTGAAATCTTCTGAAGACCACTTTACTCTTGTACTCCATAGGAAAGATAGGAGAAATGGATGCCATGGTAACAAAATATAAATATTTTCCCATACTTATAAATTTTACATCTTGAAATTCGAATGTACTGTCGGGAACTAAATATATGTCGACACAAAAAATCTGGGGTGAGAAGCACAGAACACAACTTTAGTTTACCGAAGGTGCTGTGCGCCAGTCACACCAGATTTTTTTATAGGGATTTTATTAATTTTTAAAGAAATTGACATTCTAGATATTTTTTTTACTACAACACATAACTCGATAAAAAAAAAAATTATTTAACTTTGTTCCGGTGATGGCCTCACCAGTTTATTTTAAAACTACGTACAATATATTATAGTAATTGAGCTCAAGAAAGATTATAATTCATTTTTTTTTTTTTTTCTATATATAAAATATTTCTTCTTTTTGTTCTTGGTATTATCATTTATACGAGGAGAGAGAGAGAGAGCCTCGAGGGCGAATGCAGAGAGAAGAGAACGACGAGAGACTGAAATCCCCTGAAGCTACAAGATACAAGAAAAGAGAAACGCCTTCACTTCACGAGAGCGGGAAATTTCTCATCTAACAAAATTGTTAGCCTTCTTTTTTTTGTTCCTTCTTCTTCTTTTTCTTTTTTGTTAATTGAGAAAAGGACAAATTTGCAATTTGAATCGACAACCGTATAAATTTTACCCCTACTATGGTGTTTAGTGTGACTGGTCGTACAGCATACAACTTTCTTTTACCTAAATTGAAAGTTGTGTTCTGTGCTTCTCTGTCACACCAGATTTTTTGTGACGACATATATTTAGTTTCCGCCGATTTTAATTAGAATTCAAGATGTAAAATTTATAAACATGGGAAAATATTCATATTTTGTTACCGTGGCAACCATTTCTGCTATCTTTCCTATGAAGTACAAGAGTAAAGTGGTCTTCAAAAGATTTCAATGGCAAAATGAGAATATACATTTTAAAGAGCATCTAAAAAATAATTGATTTTTGAATCTTCTCTATGAAGTACAAGAATAAAGTCTGTTTCAAACAATTTTGAGGGCAAAATGAGAATATACATTAAATTTCAATTCATTTATAAATTTTCTAATTCTAATTAGAAATACCCCGGATAACCTATGGAAGATAGAGGCAGTTATCTGGAGCATAGAGACGAGGAATTTTGCAGGATGGCCAAGATGGTATATCGGTTTTTTTTTTTTTTTTTTTTTTTTTTTTTTAAGAAGATTTAAACTTTCGACCGTTGGTTCTCGTTGAAACATTTTGTAAATTAAAATTAAATATACAAATTAAACACTAGGTTATTTGTTTCAAAGGTTTTATTAATTAAAAAAATTAACACTTGATACGTATTTCGACAATTCCTTGTCATCATCAGAAGTGATTAGATTCTAATACATGAAAGTAGATACAGCATATAATCATACTATATAATAATTGCCTAAGACCGTGTCCGATGTGTGAAACAACCAATCAGGTCTCAGGGATAGCGCCATGGTAACAAAATATAAATATTTACCCATGTTTACGATTTTTTTTATTTATTTACATTTTGAATTCTAAAATATCGGCGTAAATTTTTTGTCTGTGTACCGGGAGAGTCCCGGAAAGGATATGATTCACAAAAAATCTTAAGTTCATGAATAATTAACCGCTAAAATAATCTCTACATATAAAAATGAAAAGGGAAAATGTATGTACCGGTATGTATATAAGTAGGCGAGCAAGGGGGTCCAGGGGGCGCAGCCCCGGCTAGACGAAAGCCCCGCCGAAGGCGGGCTTTCGTCTATATATATATATCTGTCTGTGTGTCTGTGAACAAAATATCTCAAGAACGAAAAGAGCTAGGAAGTTGAAATTTTATATTTAAGTTAGGCACCCCCATGGGACGTGACACGAAGCTTTTGAACAAAATCGACCAAAGAGTACTAGTACTTTACTGATGCACTTTTTCAGTTTTTTCGATTTTCTCTAAATTCGCTCCAACGATTTTTTTTTTTAATTCAAAAATCTATTCTTTTTTAGATGCTCTTTAAAATGTATATTCTCATTTTGTGATTGAAATCTTCTGAAGACCACTTTACTCTTGTACTCCATAGAAAAGATAGGAGAAATGGTTGCCATGGTAACAAAATATAAATATTTCGCCATACTTATAAATTTTACATCTTGAAATTCGAATATACTGTAGGCCTACTGTCGGAAACTAAATATATGTCGACACAAAAAATCTGGTGTGACAAGCACAGTACACAAATTGCGATTACCGAAGGTAAGAGAAGCCAGTATTAATTGTCTAAAACGAGTTGACTGAAAACTTGCAGCACTTGATTAAAAAAAAAGCGAGGGTCTGCCGCAGGCGGGCCTCACCCCTCTGGGTAGTAATAATAAATAAAGCAATGAGTATGCTTCAAATATTATTTTTTTTTTTGGACAACGAAATCCCGGATTATAAGAGGAAAAAAATCTGGTGTGACTGGCGCACAGCACACAACTTTCTCTTACCTTCGGTAATCGAAAGTTGTGTTCTGTGCTTGTCACACCAGATTTTTTGTGTCGAAATATATTTAGTTTCCGCCAATATATTAGAATTTAAGATGTCAAATTTATAAACATGGGAAAATATTTATATTTTGTTACCATGGCAACCATTTCTCCTATCTTTCCTATGAAATACAAGAGTAAAGTGTGCTTCAAACAATTTTGAGGGCAAAACGAGAATATACATTTGAAAGAGCATCTAAAAAATAATTGATTTTTGAATTTTAATCAAAATCGTTAGAGCGAATTTTGAGAAAATCGAAAAAAACTGAAAAAGTACATCAGTAAAGTACTAGTACTCTTTGGCCAATTTTGATTAAAAGCTTATTTTTCCGGTCCCGGGGGGGTGTTTAACTTAAATATAAAATTTCATCCTCCTAGCTCAATTCCTTCATGCTTAAAATTGAACACACACCCACACACCCACCCACACACACACACACACAGACAGACCATGTCGCGAAAACCACTTTTTTGGATTCAGGGGACCTCAAAACGTGAAGATCCATCAAAATCTCGACATCGAATTTTTGACATGAATCCAATACTTTCTCTCTATATATATATTACATATATACATAGGTAAGAGAAAGTAAAAAAGAGAGAGAAAAATGTATGATTATTGACTTATCTCCATTATATTAATTAATAATAACTTTTCCAAATTACTAATTTCTAAATGACATTTAATTAAAAAAAAAAAAAAAAATGTCTACAAACTAATAAAAAAACGTGCATTGTCTGTTTGGCAAAATCTATTTACCTGGAGGGGAATAAAGTTTAGATGAATGGTATTGTTTGACCCCTGAGTGAATGGGCGGGAGAGGGAGACGTAAAAAAAAAAGAGGCAGAAATAGAATAATAATAAAAAAAAAAAAGCTAAGCAAAAGAGAGAGGTAGAGTCATTCAAAAGTCAAATAAGAAGTTTAGTATTAAATTTACTACGCATGCGCGTTTAACAGAACGTAACACAAAACCTCAGTTATTAATTTCTATGTTCGTCTAAATCAAACAGAATTACAGGGGCCAGTTAATTACGAGAGAGAGAGAGAGAGAGAGAGCAAGACGTAAGCCCTGAGGGTTAAAAGTCCCGAGGGCAACCAAGCGCCGGAGTTTCCCGGATTTCTGATTTATTAAAAACTCAAGCCCTTAGGGGTGTTGAGGGTTGAAAGGGGATTTCTGGGCGTGGGGGGGGGGGGGGGGCGGAGGAAGAGAGAATGTTCAACTTTACATTCACATACACACACACATACACACCAACTTTTTTTTATTATTATTATTATTTGAATTTACTGGAAAATAAAAATAAAATTAAATAATATATAACCAACTGGCTAAATAAAATTTTGTTGTTTTGTTTTTGTATAAACAACATCTCTTTTGTTAGGAAAATCCGAATCTTTTGTGATTTATATATATATTTTACAATATTTTTTTACTTTCTCTTACCTCTATATATTTAGTAATGCAAAAGAAGATAGATCTTTTGTGTTAAGGGGGTTTTTGTCTTTTACGCTCTATTTGACCAAGTACCCGGTGCAATAAATTATACAGAGTTCAAATTTCAATATTCCTAAATGAGGTGGGTCTCAAAAAAAAAAATCTGGTGTGGCTGGTTGCACAGCACACAAATTTCTCTTACCTTAGGTAATCAAAAGTCGTGTTCTGTGCATGTCACACCAGATTTTTTGTGTCAAATTTCCGCCGATATATTAGAATTCAAGGTGTAAAATTTATAAGTATGGGAAAATATTTATATTTTGTTATCATGGCAACTATTTCCTATGAAGCACAAGAATAAAGTGGTCTTCAAACAATTTTGAGACCAAAATGAGAATATACATTTTAAAGAGCATCTAAAAAAATAATTGATTTTTGAATTTTAATCAAAATCGTTGGAGCGAATTTTGAGAAAAATAGAAAAAAAACTGAAAAAGTGCATTAGTAAAGTACTAGTACTTTTTGGCTGATTTCGTTCAAAAGCTTCCTGTCACGCCCGATGGGTGTACCTTACTTAAATATAAAATTTCAGCTTCTTAGCTCTTTAAAAATCTGGTGTGACAAGCACAGTACCCAACTTTCGATTACCAAAGATAAGAGAAATTTGTGTGCCGTGCGATCAATCACACCAGATTTTTATTCTCCTACTACAAGCTGATTTTAGTTTTAGTTCCCTGTATTATTATAATAATTTAAAAAAAATTTTTTTTATTCCTTTTATATATAAAAATAAATTTATATGTTTTGTTAAAAGTTGAAAAATTAAAAAATACCATATACGTATATAAAATTCCACTTAAATTTAAAATTCATGAGCGTGCTGTCCCCAAGAGACAAGTGGACAGACAAACAGACACGATTTATTAGTACTGTCAACAAGTATGTGTGTGTGTGTGTGTGTGTGTGAAATGACAAAGATACCGTAGAGCATTTTTAATGCAATTTCAAACTGTTTATTATTTAAGAGAATCTCTCTCTTTTGGACGAATATTAAGTGAGCTGACATGGAAATGTTGTTTTGCTACTGTGTGGAGATTTATTTGAGCATCAGAGATCATATTTATTTAAATTTGACGAGGTGTATTTTAGAACAGGGACCAATGAATGTCTTCTCCTTGAGATTTATTTATTTATTTATTTTGTTTTTATTAGGAATTGACCCACTAAAGATTTCATTAAAAACTTTTTATAATAAAAAATAAAATAAAAATTTTTTGTTTAAATAAAAATTTTTGCTTTCTCTTACCTCTATATATATGTTAATATATATATAGAGAGAAAGTATTGGATTCATGTCAAAAATTCGATGTCGAGATTTTGATGGATCTTCACGTTTTGAGGTCCCCTGAATCCAAAAAAGTGGTTTTCGCGACATGGTCTGTCTGTGTGTGTGTGTGTGTGTCCGTGTGTCTGTGTGTGTTCACTTTTAAGCATGAAGGAATTGAGCTATGAGATTGAAATTTTATATTTCAGTTAGGCACCTCCCTGGCACGTGACACGAAGCTTTTAAACAAAATCGGACAAAAAGTTCTAGTACTTTACTGATGTACTTTTTCAGTTTTTTTCGATTTTCTCAAAATTCGCTCTAACGATTTTGATTAAAATTCAAAAATCAATTATTTTTTAGATGCTCTTTAAAATGTATATTCTCATTTTGCCCTCAAAATTGTTTGAAGCACACTTTACTCTTGTGCTTCATAGGAAAGATAGGAGAAATGGTTGCCATGGTAACAAAATATAAATATAATATTTTCCCATGTTTATAAATTTGACATCTTAAATTTTAATATATTGGCGGAAACTAAATATATCTCGACACAAAAAATCTGGTGTGATAAGCACAGTACACAACTTTCGATTACCGAAGGGTAAGAGAAAGTTGTGTGCTGTGCGCCAGTCACACCAGATTTTTATATTATAAGTAGAGACCGGATTTTAACCAAAATGCTTATTGCTGAATTTTATAATCAGCCATTATATATTTAATTTTCTTCACGAATTACGAAAAACTAAGTGTATTGAGATTAGGGAAGGGTCAGTACTCGATTTTGCTGTATCAGGTACTAGCTGTTACAGGTATTCTTTCGTACCTGATACTTTTTTACCCGATACAAATTTTTTCAGCCCTGCTGAAAAATTTTTTTTTACCTCAACTTAGGAGGTTTGCCGCCCTGCGAAAAAATTTTTTATATGGAACTAAATCTTCTTTTTTATTCTGCGGGAAATTTTTCCAGATTCCGTTTAAATCATTTTGCCTTTTTTTTTTAAGAGGACGAAATTTTTTTCCATCTTGCGGAAATTTTTTTTTCCACTGATACTCGAGTACCTGATTATTAGCGCCCGTACCCGTTTTGTGTTCGTATCTGATACTAAGTATCAGATTGATCACCCAACACTAATTGAGATTGAATTTTTCATGTTTTTTTTTTTTTTTTTTTTTTTTTTGAGTTTTCATGCTTTCTTCCTTCGTGCTTATTTGAACTTATTTTACGTATATTTGCACATATATCATTGATGGGATAAAGTGGCTGTTGTTAATTTTTAAAAATAATTCAAAGCATTATTCAGCAAAAACATTCATGTAAAACAAATCCTTTGGCAACCGCGTAAATCCCACCTTCGGCGGGCTTTGTGTCTAGTGCCCCCCCCCCGGACCCCTCCCCTATTCTGGCCTGTGGTGGGCCTTTCCTTCCATATTTTGGTCCTTTTTAATATTTCGTAAAAGTAATACCTATGTACGTATATAATTCCCTAATGTCCGTCTGTCTGTCCGTCCGTCTGTCACGCTTTATTTAGGAAACTTCCCGTTGGATTTTTGAAATGAAATTTTTTATCGCTAAAGAGGGCCTTTTAGGGATTACAGGAAATTATTTTCATACCGAAATTTTGCTTAAAATCCGGCCTTTATTTATTGTGGTCCGTTTTACCCGTAGACCTTTAATCCCCGGCTTACCCTAAAATATGTTTGATATTACAAATGAAACACAAATAATAATAATATATCAACAAATGTTGTTATTTGTAAATATCAAGAGAGAGAGAGGGAAATGTGTGCCGTGCTGGCGCCATATGCTTCTTAGCCCCGGCCCACTTGATGGGCTTCCGGGAGCAGGAGCAGGGTCAAAGGGGGAAGGGCCAGTGGTCCAGCCAGTCCGTCATACTGACCCACACTCACCTCCTCCTTCTCCTCCTTCTTTTCCTCTTTCTCAATCACAACGTCATTTGCCACTTGTCATCTCGCTAATCAAAGGAACGATATTAAAAGAGACGTCCAAAAGAGTGGTCGAAATTTCAAATAATCTATAAATATATAATTGTGGAGTGTCCGTCCATCTGTTTGAATGGAGTTTTGTAATGAAATTTTGAACTCTAGGGCTTAACTTAAATATAAAATTTCAATCTCAAAGCTCTTTTCGTTCTTGAGATATTTTGTTCACAGACACACACACACACACACACACACACACAGACAGACCATGCCGCGAAAACCACTTTTTTGGACTCAGGGGACCTCAAAACGTGAAGATCCATCAAAATCTCGACATCGAATTTTTGACATGAATCCAATACTTTCTCCTCCAATATATTAACATATATAGGGTAAGAGAAAGTAAAAAAAAATAGATGGCTTGGGAGAGGGGAAGGTAGAAGAACGAAATAATTAAAAAAAAAAAAATCAACTTAGTTGGAAGGGAGACGCGCAAGTGGAGTATGAAAATTTGCATGAGAACACGTGATGGTGGTGGAGGCGTAGGAAGAGGAAAGAAGAAGAGGCGGGCGGCGACGGCCGGCCATTTGCCAACAGATGTTAACCGATTAGCATTTGATTTGATTTTTTTTTGTATTTAATCTCTTCTTCCAAATAATAAATAGACCGTTTCAATAACTGAAGCCACTTAAATCCCGTCCATATTTATTCAAATTCATTTTAAAAGAGAGAATCCTTTTCAACTCAACCAGAATCGGCGTTTTTATTAAGGCGGAATAGAACCGAAGGTGTTACGCATGTTTTTCCCGATAAGATGGCGTTGTGTGTCATAAAAAGTATGCCCAAAAAATCAAGTAATTCAAAAATTTGCCAAGAGATGTCAGAATGGTAGCTAATAATATTTAATGCATTTGGTTGATTTTCATTGATCTTTTAACAATAAATACTTTATAAATGTTATTATATATTATGTATCTTTTATAAAAGCATAAAAATATATAAATATAGGCCAAAAGGGGATCAGCTGTTAGAGTAGCCTGCAATCTATTGCAAGAATGCTGAACTAATTTGACAGTTGGTTTTTTAAATAAATCATCTAAGCTTATTTTAAAAATTTCTTAATTAATATCTGATTAATAATAACAATAAATTCATTTTTAAATTTAAAAAAATTAAAGATTATTGGGATAGATTGTTTTTTTTGTATTTGCTTGATAACAAAAAAATTAATTACGATAATTTTTTAATAAGTGATTAAAAAAATTATAGCTCTATGTCCCAATAATCCCGTATGAATTTAATACATTTAAAAAAAACCGCATTGAAAAATCCCTTATAATAGTCTAGTTTTTTTAAAGTACGTTTAGACGTCGCTCATGAAATCCCTTAAGAATAGATACAGTAAAATGATAAAATTCTTCCTCCCCTAAAATTTCACATTTCCTTCGAATCCTCGCCACCCCCCCAAAAAAAAAAAAAAAAAATATTCTTTATTTTAAGGTTGAAATTTTATAATTGACAGAAAAGTACTAGTACTTATTTTGGGGTTGTTTTCATTATTTTAGATTAGGAATAGAGGGGCCCAAATCCTTTTATGAAGCTCAGAATTGTTCCATTGCAGGGGCGTATTTAAGGGGGGGGGCCGAGGGGGCCCGGGCCCCCCCGAAATTTCCCAAACACATATACATATATAGGGATATACAGACATCAGCGCAACAAATTTTGCCGCACGATGGACAACTTTGGTTCCGCAATAGAAAAAATGTTCCTCAAAAAATTTCGTGTGAAAAGAAGTATACCCGAGTCGAAATCGAACGCCTGGTTTGAACCTTTTAGTCCTGAATTCCCTTGTTATTTGATGGGATGTTATTTATTTACAATTTTGTGAAAGCCTACTGATTCTACCAGGAGAATTAGAAGATTCAAACCAGTACTTGAACGCCTGGTTTGAACCTTTTAGTCCTCAATTCCTTTGTTATTTGATAGGATTAAAATTTGGTTAAAGCCTACTAAACCTACCAGGAGAATTAGAAGGTTCAAACCAGTACTTGAACGCCTGGCTTGAACCTTGCAGTCTTCAATTGAGGACTAAAAGGTTCAAGCCAGGCGTTCGATTTTGACTCGGGAAGTACTGGTTTGAACCTTCTAATCCTCTCGGGTAAAAATTAAAAACAGTACGATCTCAGCGCCAAAGCTTTAATAGATGACCACCTTTCATTTTCTTTCATTCCTTGGATATTTGGATTTATTATCGATAAAAAAGAAGTAAGTTTTATTTTAATTTTTTTCATTAATTTTCTTTATTATTATTAGATGATAGCACTCATTATTATTATTAATTATTTTTATTTATTTAAGGGTCAACGTTATAAAAACAAGCCAAAACAAAATGATAAGGTTAGCTGTTATTTTTATTTTTTTTATATAGATGTAATCTTATATTCTATTTAATTTTTTCAATTATATTCATTATAAATTTTAGTTGTAAAAACAGATTGGCCTGAAGAAGCCACTTTAATTTTAATAAATGAATACAAGGAACATTGGCCATTCATGTCATTTTGAAAGGTAAGAAGACAAATTAAAAAAGATTATAAATTTATAAAATTAATTTATATATTTTTCACATTTCCAGAAAACTAAATGAAGTTCTTACTGAAAAGAAAAATATTTTTCCACACGTGATAGCTAATGGTATAGGCCTGCCTACATATACAGTCAAGATAAAAATTAATGTGATTTATTTTTATATATTTTATCTCTATAGAGATGGAAACTCATTTTTACATCCATATTTTCTTTAAAACAATTTCAGTAATGAATCTCCAGAAATATTGAAATCGACACGAAGAGCATTTGGAATTTTTAAAATTTTTTAAATATATGTTATCTTATTCTCAAATTAAAGAAAATTGATATTTAAACAAAAAATATTTTATTTAAAGATTAATTTGATTTTCCTTTTATTTAAGAATTTAATTGTAGCGAAATGAAGAGCAAAACGTGAAGATCCATCAAAATCTCGACATCGAATTTTTGACATGAATCCAATACTTTCTCTCTATATATATTAACATATATAGATGTAAGAGAAAGTAAAAAATTTCGAATGTGGAGTGCCAAGTTGTATAAATTAGCAAAGAGGTATGCTTGTTTTTTGGCATTGAGAAAAATAACTTTTAGAGTGTTTTCTTCAAATATTTCGATGGCATTTAATAGGACTTCTTCATCAGCGGTGAAGTGCTATTAAATGTCTTCGAAATATTTGAAGAAAACACTCTAAAAGTTATTTTTCTCATTGCCAAAAAACAAGCATACCTCTTTGCTAATCTAACAAAATTATCAGAACTTTTTTGTCACACTGTTTATATGTATATAAACAAATTTTAAATGAGAATTCATAGGCCTAAACTAGGATTCCAGCATTCAATACTGCTGGTCGTAATAGTAGATCTGGTAGACTTAAACTAGTATTTCGAATACCTGGTCTGAGTCTAAACTTGTCAAAAAGGGACATAAGTAGACTTTTTAGAACCAAACCAGACTAACAAATTTCCATAGGAACCATGCTTTCAAATCCTAGTTTGATTCTGTTAAGTCTACTTAGACAACAATTAGATTCTGAGGTTTTGTAGACTCAAACCAGGCGTTCGATTTCGACTCGGGTAGTTTCTTAAAAAAAAAAAATTTTCCTCAGAAAAATTTTTGAGTTCGGGCCCCCCCCCCGAAAAAAATTTCTATATACGCCCCTGTTCCATTGGAAAGGTTTCTTTTCTGAAAAGCCCTTCATTTGCTTAGAATTTAGACAAGTAATCTCAGCCAATGTAAAATTTTAAATTAATATACTTATTTATTTAAAAGTAGAATTGTTCAAGCTCACCCGGAAAAAAAAGAGACAAATTTAAATACATAAAATCTTCTCATTGTATGTAAATGCATCATCCGTGACACGGTTTATTTTTAGAGAATCTGGATGCTTACCTGAAACAAAGAAAAGACCTGATTAATACGTGTTGTTATTTATTAAGAAAAAAAAAAAACGATTAAATTAATATTTATGTTTTAAGGGGCTTCAGGAAGCAAGTTGTTCGCCGATAAGATGGCATTAGGTGTCTTAAAACTTACTTGTTAGACAAATAGCCCAACTATTACGAAAATTTGCCAACAGATGGCAAGATAGTAGGGCTATATTTAATCTCATGTATTTATTTGATTTTCGTTGGTTTTTTTTTAAACACTCACTTTTTTCTCACTCACATTCACACACACATACACACAGTCTTTTCGGCAACTTAGGCAATTTAAGACATTTTTACGATATCCGTTATAGAGATTAATAGATCTATACATATTGGGGGTCAAGGCATTCTTATTTAAGCCATTTGGTATCCAAATGGCTTAAATAAAATCATCGGACTGCCTGGGGTCCGAACCCGCGACTTTTGGTATACGAGGTTAGCACGCTAACCTCTACGCCAAACCCCGAGAGCTTGATGTTTTAATAATGAATAGTTTATAAATATTACTATATAATATATTAAATTAATTATAACAGCATAAAAATATATAAATATAGTGATCTAATAATGCCGGCCGTTAGTTTAGCCTGCCATCTTTTGCAAGATTGCTGAATTATTTGGCCGTTAATTTTTAAATAAATACGAAATTCATTTTTACTTTGTTCCCACTTTATTTAATTATTAGGGTTGGATACTAATGATTTTTATATTTTTAGATTAAAAAAAAAAATTAAAATTTTCATAATATAGTTTTTTTTTTTTTTTCATTTATTTGGCTTTCGGCCAGAAGCCATACCAAAACATTACATAAATAACGTACTAAATACAATACAAAATACAATATAAAACAATATTAAATACAATATAAAGCAATACAAAATACAATATAAAACAATACTAAATACAATATAAATTTGCATTTTCTACAGTGCGTTTCATATTTATAACCCACATTTAAATTTTTAAAATGCTCAATATTTTTCAGGCTGAGAAAAGATTTTTGGCTTAAATCTAATCCAAACATGAGTGATAAACCATTTTGTAATGAATTTCCTGCAATTCATTTCAATAATCTGATAGTTTTGCTGAAATAAAGAAAAATAGTCATTTGTGTGCGTTTCATAATTATAACCCATATTGAATATTTAACAAAATAACATTAATACAATTTATTAAAAATTAATTGGACCTCCCTTGAGTTTTATAACACCAATAATTCTTTTTTTGAGAGAGTTAATTAAATTTTTTATCAACTCTTTATCGAGTTGTCGCCATTCCTTAACAATTGCTTCTTTCAAATGATTTGTCGAGTCATATTGACGATTTCCGGCATATACACGTCTCACAAGTATTCCCCAAATGTTCTCAATAGGGTTTAGATCGGGTGAACAAGCAGGCCACTTCATTACATTGATGGAATTATTCTCCATCCAAGTCATGGTTTCGCGACTGGTATGAATTCTGGCATTGTCTTGTTGAAAAATCCATGTTTTTTCGGGATGTTCTCTCAAAAATGGAATTAAACTTTTTTCAAGGACTTGGATATAATCTCTACTGTTCATTCGAGATGATGTGAATTGAATATCCAAACATCCTGAAGCAGAAAATGCGCCCCACATCATCAAGGAGCCTCCACCAAAATTCCTCTTGGAAAAATATAGAGGTTCCTTTCTTAGATCTCGCCAGTATGAACGAAATCCGTCTGGCCCATCTAAGTTCCATTTCTTTTCATCAGAAAAAATTATCTAAAAAAAATTAAAAGGTAAAAATAAAAGAAACTTACATAATAAAAATTCATGAAAAATCCTCACGGATGACCAATCTGTAGCCATATTGTTTTCTGCGAACTCGAGCCGAGCATTCTTATGATGAACAGTTATTCGTGGAACACTCTTCATTTTGTTCCTACATATGATAGGACTTCGTCGTAATGTCCGCCAAACAGTTGTTTTAGACACCTTTGTTTCAACAAGAGCGGTCATTTTACTGCAACTTTGGTCCGAGTTGCTTGCCGATCTTAAAATTTTTCTTTCTTCTCGGGAAGAAAGTTTTCTTTTTCTTCCCCTACGCTTTTTTTTGCCATATAGGTCAGGGTTTTTTAAAAAATTTTGGATTACTCGGCGACTTCGGTTAATTTTTCTAGAGATTTCGCTTATTGTTAACCCTTCCTCTTTAAAAGCTAAAATTTTACCCTTTTCAATATCGTTTAAAGATAACCCACGTGGCATCTTGTAAAAATATTAATTACTAAATAATGACTTTAAAGAAAATTTAAATAATTCTATTTATTGACTTTCAACTGCAAGGATCAACGACTGGGTTATAAATATGAAACGAATAAAAAGGACGATTTTTCTTTATTTCTTTGAAAATTCTAATATATTGAAATTATTTGTAGTAAAATTATAACAAAAATGTTTCTCATTTATATTTGCATTAAAATTAAGGCAAAGATTTATTTATTTTATTGATTTTATTTATTTTATTTTAAAACTTCAAGATGGGTTATAAATATGAAACGCACTGTATAATAATTAATTAATAATAATAATAATAATAATTAATTAATAATAATAATTATTATTATTAATTATAATCCTAAGTCTAAAAAAATATTTTTTAATTTAACACAATTTAAAAACAAAACCATTATATTATGTAAAATGCTCACGAATTTAAATTATTTAAAAAAAAAACCGCATAAAAAAATACTTTAAAATGCCTCAGTAGTTTCGGGCTAAAGATTCAATATGTCTTCCTGAAGCTCTTTAACAATATTTAAGATATAAGATTCCAAATCAAAAGGTTATTTTGGTATTCAAATCTCTAATAATCCAACACAATAAAAATCAAATACGCAATTTTGAATGCCTACTTACTATTTTTAGAAAATATTTTATATTTGACAGATAACCTTTAGAATAAATTTAAAAATTGCATACATTCATCATCATAAAGAAAAAAAAATATAATTTTTTTAAAGATATAGATAAATATTTATAAACGTGTTTATTATTTTTTTTTTTTTTTTTAAAGAAAAAACTACAGTGTCAAAAAGATCGTTAATCTTTAATATGTCAATGTTTTGTATGACATTCAAAAATGATCGCAAAAATGACATTTGCCATGGAGAATAGGAATTTTGTTTACCTTTCATATGCAAATTCTTTTATTTTTTAGCTTCTTGTGACTTGAATGGCATTTTAGCCTAAAAAAATAAATAAATAATTGACTGTCAACTTATTGGGGAGGGTGTGCATTTAAGAATGTTGGAAAATTTAAATAATAAAAGATTTTTTTTTCAGCTATATCAGGGGGGGGTCAAACTCGGTTTGTTTACATTTTTTCCATTTCAAGAGAGTGACGTCATAGAGCTACTCCTTTTGTAAAAAATCGTTCGAAACAAACAATTTATAAAAATTTATACACGGCATATTATTAATAAAGCAGTATAAATACCAGGGTCTAAATTAGTTTAGTCCGAAACAATACAATTTGTAAATAAAACAAAATGAATGTGAACTAGGTTATAGGCAGTCAACAATGCTACCAAATAGAAAAATATATGCAAGGAGGAGCTTCATGACGTGGACCAATCAAAAACTGTGACCTGAAAATTGTTTATTTACTAGTTTCTGGCCAACCTGTGTATTTAAAGACCTTGAGCTATATAAGGGAAGAAAAGGTTAGTTTTTGTTCATTTTTTAGGTTATTACTCCCAAAAAGAAAGGGTTAAATGGAATTCATTCACTCATAAATGTCAATTTATTGTTTATATTAATTTAATTATTTCATTCTAATTAGTTATTTTTTTCTATGTGTATACTAACATTTTTATTTAATTATTTTTTTTTGTAAATTTCATATATTGTTTTAAAAATTTTTTTTAATTTACAACTAATAATATATATACTCTACATCTCTTTGAATCTCTATCAAAATAATGATAATGTATTCTTTGTGTTTGAGTCCCTTTGGGTTTAATTGTTGTTATTTCATTTCCTTTTATTTTATAAACATGCCCTCGGGCTTGGCATAGTTGATAGTGCGCCTGCCTTGTATACCAAGGATCGAGGGTTTCGATCTTTTGTCTATTTAATAGTAATATTTTAAAGGAAAAAAAACAGCACAGAAACATCTCTATTATCTATACGTATAGAGGAGCTACCTAATAGTCATCCTTATTCGAATAATTATTAGGAAGGATACATACAACGAGATTATAAGCAGCGGGGAGCCAGAGGAGCTTGGCCACCTGTTCGAATGACGGGGCGCACACCAACACCGTCATATGCTGCGATTAGACATTAATAAATGTTTTATATCCATCCAGTCATCGAAAAATAAAATAAACTTCTCTTAATAAAAAAAAAAAAAAAATGAGAAATCTATTACTAAAGATAAATAAATTACAGACAGATTTTCTTTCTTTTTTTTTATTTGAATCTAGTTGATGTTTTGACACCGATAGGCATCATCATCTAAGTTACAAAATTGTGGTCCTCAGAAAGGCAAAATTAAAGTTAGTATCGAAATGGCAACCTTTAAAAAATAAAGAATATTTTAACTTTTCGTATAATTAAAAATGAATTAATATTTCGAGGAAGCGATCGAGATTACGGTTTCGGACAGTTTCGGCCAAAAATCCTGAATGCGGGCGCCGCGGCTAGTAAAAATAATAAAACACCATTAACTATTAAATTAAGAAAGTTTAGAACATCAATGAGGAAATTATTAATAATAATTATTAAAATTAATTGTTATAATTTTAATAATTAATAAAAATTATCTTTTATTAAAATGTCATTATTGAATTTTTTATTATTACCAATTCAATTATTTAAAATCAATAATTTATTTTATTTATTTAAAAAAAAAATTGTATTATTAATTTGTTTACATTATACTAGAAGAAAATTTTATTTATTGGATACCAAATCAGAGTCTTATATGGCCTAAGCTGCCGAAAAGAAGTCCTTGGAAAACTGAGATTTTAAGTTAAAAAAAACACATTTGCTAAAGCTTATAATTTAAAGCTATGTTAAGTGAAAGAGCTTTTTTATGCAAACTGGCATTAATAATAAAAGATCACATTGGAGTTCTCCTATTACTTAGGTAATTATTAAAATTTTCTTATAAAAGCTTGTAGAAAAAGTAAAATTTGTTAATTTTAAATAGCCCTCTTGTTAATTCGGACCCCCCTCTTTAAATAACAATCGAAATGACCCGCTGGCTTTTCATTTTTGTGTTATAATTTACAAATGCCAACCTTTTGTTTTCCTGATTTTCATAGATCAATAAGCACATAGGCCTACACTCTGTATTATTAATATAGAATTATTGGAATGTAGACTAGGTATTATTATTATTATTATTATTATATAAACCTGTCACCGTTGAATCTCGGCCTCGAGGAACAGGGGCGTTAATCGATCCCCCCCGGTAGCCATTCGCCAATATTGGAGTTATTTAATTAATTAAATTTGTAAAGGTATAAATAAATAAATATATATACTACTAGCCGCTGCGCCCGCCTTCGGAGGCCAACAATTTCTTTGATTTATTACTCCTATTCAGAATATATATTCTCTGTTTTATTTTTAAAATCTTCACGCTCTCAAAAACTTCACAGATGATATCCATATTTAACAAGTTCTAATATTTTTATTCTTTTCTCGATGGGATTTGAGTGATCAAAACAAGAGAATTTTTTTTTCTAAAAAAAAGAAAGAGCATTAAATGCACAAAAAGAAAGATAATTTTGATAAAAGCTGGCGGACTGGGATTCCCATCTTCTCGAAGAAGAAGGTGCGCGCACACGACTTGTCGGCGTGACGACCCCCAAGGCCTCCAGAGGGGGGGGGGTGTGCCCTGCGGTTTCCACTTCGCCTTAACGGTCGACGATGAGGTGGTCGTGCTCGCATGTCCGGATTTCAGCAGAGTCACGTTAATGATCCTTACGGGAAATGTAAAAAATCGAGGGCTGGTGCACTCACTCCATCAAGAGATTTTAATAATGAGTCTGCTCAATGGCTTGTCTTCATTGCGACAGGAAGATGAAGAAGGAGGTGGTGGTGGTGGAGGAGGCGTCGAGAGTCACGAGACCACGACCGACCCGTGACACACTTTCAAATGAATATTCGCAAAGGATATTAATAAAATAATTATATTTCAAAATCTGTTTTTTTCTATAATGATATATCTATTATAAAAACATTACTAACCACCCACGCATCCATCTGTTGTTTATTTGATTAAATATCATTTGAATTATCTATCCACTCGGGATCGAAAATGTAAAAACGTACTTGGAAGACGTTCCCATTGCACTTTAGTTCCAAACTTGACCACTTGCATTTCATAAGTAAAAAATCTGGTGTGACTGGTCGCAGACAGACTTGACGGGCCCCGGGACTACTTACTAATACGCACCCCCCCCCCCAAAAAAAAAAAAAAAATTCCTAAACATAGATTTACAATAACACTAGTCGACAAAAATAAACTTTTTTTCTTTCACAAGAATAAAGATATAAAATTCTAGAAGTATTTTTCATACTGAATTCAAATATCATTTCAGCTTTGACCCATCAGGCACAGTTTTAGAGAAAAAATAGATTTTAATAGAAAATGTGCTTTAAAACGGCTTTTATTTAGAATGTTCAAATTATTTTTAACGCGACACCCCGTAAAAATATTCAGGTATTTAGAATACATATAAATTTAAAGTTTCATCCCAATCGGAGGTCATTTAGACGTGCCGCAAACGGCTTAAAGTTTAGAAAAATCAAAATTTTCAAGATTTTTTTTGCTTTGGTCACCCCTAATACAATTTTAGATATCCCTCAATGCAAAAAGCATATATTTACGATATTCTATAGTTCTTTGGCTTTCTAAAAAGCATTCATTCGTAAAAATCTGTTAATCATTCACGAAATTATGAACAAAAAAGTCAGCAAAGAAAAAACACAAGTACACTCACTGGTCGAAAAAAATGAACTTCTTGTTCTTTTACAAGTATAAAGAAAGATATCAGATTCTATAATTTTTTTAAAAATAATATTTAATAAAGTTAGGGCCCGTGACCCGATGCTCAGAGAGGATACATTAGCTTCTCGTGGATAGGGTTCGCTTTTTAATTCAATTGAAGTCTATTTCTTTCGACCAGTGAGTGTACTTGTGTTTGTTCTTTGCTGACGTTTTTTGTCATAATTTCGTCAATAATTAACAGATTTTTACGAATGAATGATTTTTAGAAAGCCAAAGAACTATAGAATATCGTACATATATGTTTTTTGCATTCAGAGATATCTAAAATTGTATTAGGGGTGACCAAATCAAAAATAAATCTTCAAAATTTCGATTTTACTAAACTTTAAGCCGTTTGCGGCACGTCTAAATGACCTCCGATTGGGATGAATAAGTTTCATCTTTATATGTAGTCTAACTATCTGCATAATTTGACGGGGTGTCGCGTTAAAAATAATTTGAACATTCTAAATAAAAGCCGTTTTAGAGCATATTTTCTATTAAAATCTATTTTGCTCTATATCTCTAAAACTGTGCCTGATGGAAAAATTCTAACTACATATCTGAATTCAGAATGAAAAAATCTGGTGTGACTGGCGCACAGCACACAACTTTCTCTTACCTTCGGTAATCGGAAGTTGTGTACTGTGCTTGTCACACCAGATTTTTTGTGTCGACATGTATTTAGTTTCCGACAGTAGGGTACAATTGAATTCAAGATGTAAAATTTATAAGTATGGGAAAATATTTATATTTTGATACCATGGCAACCATTTCTCCTATCTTTTCTATGAAGAACAAGAGTAAAGTGGTCTTCAGAAGATTTCAATCACAAAATGAGAATATACATTTTATAGAGAATCTAAAAAATAATTGAGTTTTGAATTTTAAAAAAAATCGTTGGAGCAAATTTTGAGAAAATCGAAAAAAACTGAAAAAGTGAATCAGTAAAGTACTAGTACTCTTTGGTCGATTTTGTTCAAAAGCTTCGTGTCAGGTCCCATGGAGGTGCCTAACTAAAATATAAAATTTCAACTTCCTAGCTCTTTTCGGTCTTGAGATATTTTGTTCACAGACACACACACACACACACAGACAGACACACAGACACACAGACAGACCATGTCGCGAAAACCACTTTTTTGGATTCAGGGGACCTCAAAACGTGAAGATCCATCAAAATCTCGACATCGAATTTTTGACATGAAACCAATACTTTCTCTCTCTATATATTAACATATATATAGAGGTACGAGAAAGTAAAAATGCACTAGGTTCACTTATCAGATATCTTGTGAAAAAAACCTTGTCGACTAGTGTTATTAATAACTCAAAAAATTATAGGAATTTCGGGACGAAAACAATTTTTCTGTAATTCATAAATTTCGTTGGCCAAACATAGCGTGAGAGAATTATAATATATAAATTATAATATAGAAAATTGAGAGAAGAAAAGCATGAATGATGCATAGAACATAAATCTATCCCCCGCCTATACTCAAAGACATCGCAGTTAACAGGCGTTTAATTAATTGCATGAATGAATGGACAGATTGCATGACTTGGCGAATTTAGCACCACAGCAGCAGCAGCAGCCACAAAATAAATCCCCCCTCCCCCTCTACTCTCTCCTGTTATATGAATAATTAAATAAAATAAATGGATGCAGTTTGTTTTTAATTATAAGCCTAAATTGGAGGACATAAATAATAACAGTGATTTTGAGCTATTCCTGAGTATATGGGTAGAGCTGATTCCTAAATTAACATCAGTTTTGCTCTAATTTTAGAAAAATACAGAAAATTATATTTTATTAGAAAATGTGCTCTATTTTAAAAATCTGGTGTAACTGTAGTACAGCACACAACTTTCGATTACCGAAGGTAATACTATGCTTTTCACACCAGATTTTTCGTGTTGACATATATTTAGTTTCCGCCGATATATTAAAATTCAAGATGTAAAATTTATTAATATATAATATATAGGCAAGGGATTATTAGAGATGTGGATTATTGCTTATCTGACGAAGAAATTGTAGAGTATATGGTCTCAGAACAGCAGGTTGTTAAAGCTAAAAGGATTTATAAAATGGATAAAAATGGAACAAATATACGTGTACCGACCCCTTTAGTGGTACTTACTTTTAAAGGTTAAAACATACCCAAAGAAATAAAAATTTTAGGAGTTATCTGTAAGGTAGATATTTATAAACAAAAGATTATTCAGTGCCGAAACTGTCTTTTTTATGGACATTTTCAATCTTCTTGCGTTTCTCCACCCCACTGCAATCGATGTGCGGAAGAGCACAAGAATGATTCGTGTCAGGCTACAATTTGCTGTATTCATTGCCAAAGCCCACACTATGGTACAGACCCAAAATGTCCAGAGTATCTTAAACAAGAACAAATTAAAAACCTTATGACGAATAAGTTGATGTCTTTCAAAGAAGCTCTTCTATCATTGAAGGATAACAGATCTTATGCCAAAAAAGTTTCATCACCTGCACTTAATATCGAACTCAATACTTCTCCACAACAACTTAATACGAATAAGTCTCTTTCAACAACAGAAAACAAATTACATAAAAAAATAATTGCTCCTACTCGCCCGCGTAGTCCTAAACCAAAAGAAGTTCGACATTTTGAAGTTCAACAAAATATATCCAGTAATATATGCCCTTCTACTCCAATTACTTCCCAAATGGTCTACATTGAAAACATATGTGATCCTAATAATCATCAAGCAGTCTTAAGTAACTTTTTAAAGAAAGTGGTTACAAATGAAGTAGCCCTGTCAACGTTCAATATCTCTAAAGAGGATGAAGAATTTTTTAAAAATGAATTACGCAAGTATCCAAACCTCGATAATTTGGCAAGTAAAATCATAGAAAATAATGGGAACAAATGTTAAAAAACTATCAACTTTTTAAAAAATGTTATTGATAAATTTACTTTTAAAATGCAGTATATAGACATTGGTTATAATTCCACATAAATAATAATACATAATTTTTCACGTTATATTGTAGTATATATTATTATTATATTTTATCTATTTGTTAGTTTGTAATGGTATGACCTAGTAGTCAATCCAAATAACAAAAAAAAAAAAAAATGTATATTTTGTTACCATGGCAACCATTTCTCCTATGCTTCCTATGAAGCATAAGAGTAAAGTGGTCTTCAGATGGTTTCAATGGAAAAATGAGAATATACATTTTAAAGAGCATCTAAAAAATAATTGATTTTTGAATTTATAAAAAAAATCGTTGGAGTGAATTTTGAGAAAATCGAAAAAAAAAAAAAACTGAAAAGCCACATCAGTAAAGTACTAGTACTTTTTGGCCGATTTTGATTATCAACATCGAATTTTTGGCATGAAACCAATACTTTCTCTATATATTAACATATAGAGGTAAGAGAAAGTAAAATACAATATTTGAATTTTGTGTCAGAATGTATGTAGAGGCGCTGCAATCGCAGATGTCGTGCATGTCGAGATATGGTAGCCATTTTGTTTCTCAACTAATTTAAATGAAGTATTCATTTAATATTCTTTGGCCGATTTCTTTGTTTAAAAGCTTCGTGTCAAGTGCCAGGGGGGGGGGGTCTCTGACTTAAATATAAAATTTCAACTTCCTAGCTCTTTTCGTTCTTGAGATATTTTTTCCACAGACAGACCATATCGCGAAAACAAACTTCTTTGGACTCAGAGGACCTCAAAACGTGTATATCCGTCAAAATCTCGTTATCGAATTTTTTGCCTGAATCCAATACTTTCTCTCTATATATAGGCGACGATTATTAACATATATATATATACAGAGGTAAGAGAAAGTAAGAAAACATAAAACAATTGAAGAGTTAGAAATGACATTTCGGTAATTTTCAAAAATGTAATGAAATAGAAACATGTTGTATAAACAATTTATAGCTGAGATGTTATATTAATAAGAGGGTAAAAGCCCTCGGGGCATGGCGTAGAGGTTAGCGTGCTAACCTCATATACCAAACGTCGCGGGTTCGGACCCCAGGCAGTCCGATGATTTTATTTAAGCCATTTGGATACCAAATGGCTTAAATAAGAATGCCTGGACTCAAAATAAATATATATTATTAAATAACGGTTATCGTATAAAGTCTTAAATGGCCTAAGTTGCCGAAAAGGCTGTGTGAATGTGAGTGTGAATGAGAAAAAAGTGAGTGTTTAAAAAAAAAAGAGGGTAAAAATGAGAAATGCAGCTAAGGTTATTTCTTTATTTGGTTAATTCACACAGCTGCCGTTTCGGTTCCGTGTATGAACCATCCTCAGAGCTCTAATCATACATATACAAGCGATATCAGAAATTATTACAATTATTACAATCAATATATATATATATATATATACACAGTGTACCTGGTCGTACCTGGTGGTCTCACACTGTGTATATATTTATTATATAAGAATTTTTCAATAATGTATAAAATCCACTATGACACTTTCATATAATTTGAATTTCTATTGATTGTAATAATTGTAATAATTTCTGATATCGCTTGTATATGTATGATTAGAGCTCTGAGGATGGTTCAAACACGAAACCGAAACGGCAGCTGTGTGAATTAACCAAATAAAGAAATAACCTTAGCTGCATTTCTCATTTTTACACTCTTATCAATAGAAACATGTTGTTTAAAATCAAGATAAGTAGAAAAATAAAATAACTAGGGATTAGGTATAATTAATTAGAAAAGGGAATAGGGAGGGGGAGTCCTTCCCGAGGGCGGGTCACACTCTCTAGTTTAATCATCCATCATTATGTGTGCTGCTCTTGGGTGTGTTCGGCCGTCAATCACCAGAGACCAAAACGACGACGACGACGACGACGACAACATCAACGAGAGAGAGAGAGAGAATTCATTTCAAAGAGAGGAGGGGGGGAATCACATTTAGAATTGCCCTGAGGCCCACTACCGTCACTCTGGACACAATTTATGGCCAATGATAGATTCTCAAATAGAAACGGTTTTCGGAGATGAATTATTCAAATCGCCTTCGTTAGATGATGCGATGGGGAGGCCAGTAAGGAAAAAAAAAAAAAAGAAGTTATACTAATCAGATTGCAATCAATTGGTGTGGATGTGTGTGGGGGCGTTACAATCGACAGAGAGAAAAAAAGATCTAAGTAATTACTTTTCTAGTCTTCCTCATTGAATTTTTTTTAATAAAAAATTACAGAGAAGAATTTTAAAAGATTCGATAATCCAGCATTTGTGATAAAAATTCGGTTTCTCGTGAGAGAAATTTGTATTTCAATTCAATTTGACTACCAGAGACAAAAAGTTTGGTGTTGTTTCTACACATCCGGTGGACTTTTAACGTGACAACGTCTTTTACCTGAGTTCAAACTAATTTTACATACCGAACCTTCCACCCTTGATATACAAGGCAGGCGCGCTACCAACTACGCCAAGCCCAAGGGCTACATGAGATTAAATACAGCCCTACCATTCTGCCATCTCTTGGCAAATTTCCGTAATAGTTGGGCTTTTTTGGCTAACTTTTTAAGGCGGGGCAGGAGCGAAGTGTTTACGTATGTTTTTCCCGCTACGATGGCGTTGTGTGTCATTAAAAGTGTGCCCAAAAAATCAAGTAATTCAAAAATTTGCCAAGAGATGTCAGAATGGTAGCTAATAATATTTAATGCATTTGGTTGATTTTCATTGATCTTTTAACAATAAATACTTTATAAATGTTATTATATATTATGTATCTTTTATAAATGCATATACATATAGGACATATATAGGCTTTTAGGCGATCAGCTGTTAGACTAGCCTGCCATCTATTGCAAGAATGCTGAACTAATTTGACAGTTGATTTTTAAATAAATCATCTAAGCTTATTTTAAAAATTTCTTAATTAATATGTGATTAATAATAACAATAAATTCATTTTTAAATTTAAAACAAATTAAAGATTGTTGGGACAGATTGTTTTTTTATGTTCGAAGTAGTGGCTGTGAGATGTGAAGATGGATAATTATGGGCAGGAGCAGCCAATAAATAGACTCTGTATGCAGATTCAATCACCGGAGACGTTTCGGTTCCTTTTATTTAAGAACCATCTTCAGTCCTTAGATTGATATACAAAGGCACAGAGTTAGTCAATGTTATCTTTGGCATAAACATTGTTGTTTCGTCATAAAAATGATACACATGTATATTCCAGGTCAAAAAATATTTGATTATATCATTGATATAACATACTCACCAGTGAGACCATCGTAAAATATTTTTTGACCTGGAATATACATGTGTAACATTTTTATGACGAAACAACAATGTATATGCCAAAGATAACATTGACTAACTCTGTGCCTTTGTATTTCAATCTAAGGACTGAAGATGGTTCTTAAATAAAAGGAACCGAAACGTCTCCGGTGATTGAATCTGCATACAGAGTCTATTTATTGGCTGCTCCTGCCCATAATTATCCAGATTGTTTTTTTGTATTTGCTTGATAACAAAAAAATTAATTACGATAATTTTTTAATAAGTCATTAAACAAATTATAGCTCTATGAATTTAATTCATTTTAAAATAAACCGCATTGAAAAATTCCTTAGAATAGTCTAGTTTTTTTTTTTTTTTTTAGTACGTTTAGACGTCGCTCCTGAGCCCCCTTAAGATCATTAACGTCATTTTATTGGCGGAAACATGCTGAAAGGGGGTTCCATTTGTTTAAAATAGAATAAATAAATTTATATACACGCATCATATCTCCCGCCGAATGCGGGTGTCGCTGCTAGTACTTATTTTCCAAATAAAATGTTAATTAATTTAATGAGAAGATTCACTTGTTAGAGAAGAGAGTTTCCTTACCAAAATGATTGAGTTCATAAAATTTAGATCAAATCAATTTTCCGCTTGAGTTATCATTTGAAATAAATCCTTATCTATATGTGTGTGTGCGTGAGTGTGTGCGTGTGTTAAGATATCATCATAATAAGAGAGATTATTAGAAAAGATTTTATTTATTCCAAATCCCCATTTAATTTCTTGCTAACTAGAAGAGACGAAGATAGAAACGGACATTTTCGAATATACCTAGTTCAAAAATACAATAACTTGGTTACTACTAGCCGCGCTGCCCGCTTTCGCGTCTAGTCAAAGTGTAGCGTCGTTTTAGAGATGTGGTTACAGCAATTATTGGTCAAACAAAGCGTAAAAGATAGACTCAGCGATTCAATTATGCCATATGTGGAATATATCAAACAGTATCCGTCGGGGGGTGGATGACTGGGGGGTGGTAAGACAGGGCAGGGGCGGATTAAGGAGGGGGGGGGGCGGTGAAGGCAATCCCCCCCCCCGAGAAGAAATTCAAAACTAGTAATCTAAAGAAATTATGATTTCCGCTCTTTAATTTCAATTGAATTTGTTACCAATCAATTTAAATAAATAGGAAAGGGGTCTAAATGGCCATAGATGCCAACAAAGTCCTTAAATAAAAAAAAAAAAAATCGCCCCCCCCCCCATCCCGACAAACTTGCCCCTGAGTTATCTGCTCGAAATAAAAAAAATAACAAAAAATAAAAATAAAATGAGAATTTATTTTATAAAAAAAGATAAAAAAAATCTGGTGGGACTAGCGCAGAGCACACAACTTTCTCTTACCCTTCGGTAGAGAAAGTTGTGCCCCGTGCTGGTCACACCAGATTTTTTGTGTCGAGATATATTTAGTTTCCCATAGCACCTTAGTTTCAAACTTGCGTTTTAAACAATTTTGATTAAAATTCAAAAACCAATTATTTTTTAGATACTCTTTAAAATATATATTTTCATTTTGCTCTCAAAATTGTTTAAAGACAACTTTACTCTTGTATTTCATAGGAAAGATAGGAGAAATGGTGCGAACATTCACACCAGATTTTTTTTTTTTTTTTTGTTTAATCAAGAGTGGAAATTAGAGTATGAATAAAAATCAATCAATCAAGATTACGAATCTATTTTAGTCATTTAAATGTAAGCATCAGATGATGAATATGTCGATTAGACGTTAAGGAATTTCCTATCCTGTCATTTTGCTATTTGCAATGTTTCTAAACAAACAATCAATAGAAAATAGAAATAACTCGATATCATCATTCTAACGCGTCACTGGAATCTTGACTACTATATACACACATTCATAAAATATTATTGTATATTATACAAAACATTTTAAACTGTTAAAAAATGAGACGCAATGGGAGAGGGGAATATGAAATTAAAAAAAATCTGGTGAGACTAGTCGCACATCATACAACTTTCTCTTACCCTTCGGTAATCGAAAGTTGTGTTCTGTGCTTGTCACACCAGATTTTTTGTGTCGTCATATAATTAGTTTTCGACAGTACGGAACATTTGTCAGATGTAAAATTTATAAGTATGGGAAAATATTTATATTTTGTTACCATGGCAACCATTTCTCCTATCTTTTCTATGAAGCACAAGAGTAAAGTGTGCTACAAACAATTTTGAGGGCAAAACGAGAATATACATTTGAAAGAGCATCTTAAAAAATAATTGATTTTTGAATTTTAATCAAAATCGTTGGAACAAATTTTTGAGAAAATCGAAAAAAACTGAAAAAGTGCATCAGTAAAGTACTAATACTCTTTGGTCGATTTTGTTCAAAAGCTTCGTGTCACGTCCCAGGAGGGTGCCTAACTTAAATATAAAATTTCAACCTCCTAGCTCAATTCCTTCATGCTTAAAATTGAATACACACCCACAGACAGACCATGTCCCTAAAACCACTTTTTTGGATTCAGGGGACCTCAAAACGTGAAGATCCATCAAAATCATGAACATGAATCCAATACTTACTACTTATATTACTATTACTACTTATATTACATATATACATAGATAAGAGACAGTAATAACAATAAAATGATGAAATTCCGTATATTTTAGTTATAGGTTAGCACGCTAACCCCTATACAAAGCCCGCGGGCACTTTTTCTTAATTATCAAAAGAAAATTCGCCGGGGAGCCTGGCAACGGAGAAGAGCAACAATCACCACAATCGTTGTGGTTCAGTGATGCCGAGCTCGGCGAAATTTTGGGATTGGTGACCCCGAGTAATCAGCGTGTGGAACGCCCCTCGGTAGTCATTGGTACTTGTAATTAAAAATTATACGTATAAAGAAATAACCCCCAAATGGCCTCGGTTAGCCGAAAAGGGTTTTTAAAAAAAATCATATTTCTATTCCAATCCAGTGCCTGCTTGAGGATTTGTTTACATTCATAGAATATATAAAATGCAAAGCATACAAAGATATTTCTCTATACATTTCCTATGGGAGAAATCGTAACTTTAGGAATTAATAACTCAAAAAGTTACAGGAATTTCGGGAACCGAGTATTTTTCCCGGAACGTCCTCTATAAGACTGTACAATTTGGTTTCAAAATTCCACCAGAGCGTGACAGACAGACAGACACTCCACTATTATATAGATAGATTACTCAAAAAAATCTCTTGTTCTAAACACACCACCTTTAAAAACAAATATTCATGGATAAAATTAAAAAAATGTTATAATAATGGCAAAGCACGTTTTGGAAAGTTGTTGGGCTTGTAGCTAGCTAGCTGAGTGACTCTCGCTGCAAATGGAGCAAGACGCTGGAGCCAGAGGGGTCCAGAGTGAAGCCGGGTCCTGATCCTGGTCGCCGTCCCTAGCCTCTGGCAACAGCCCCTTGCTCAACGTTTCTCCTCCTCCTCCTCCTCCTCCTCCTCTTTTTTTACTTTACCTTCCGGGCAGAATTATATATAAAGAGCAATTGAAAAAAAAAAACGCCGCTATCGACTTGATATGCATATTCTTTGAAAACTAATTCTATTTGATTAACCAAAAGAAATGTTTCGATACCCCTAGGGTTAATAAAATTTTGAAACAGGTCATTGGAGAGAGAGAGAGAGAGAGAGAAAAACAACCGAATTCACTAGGTCTACTTTCCCATATTAATGTAATGTCTATCTAAATCAAGTGGTCAATATAGACCCCATGGGGGGCGGTGCAAATGCTATTCAATTATTTCTGTGAAAATTCATTTTGCAAGCCCACGAGCTCGGTGTAGGGGTTAGCGTGCTAGTCTTGTATACCAAAGGTCATGGGTTCGGATCCCAGGCAGTCCGATGATTTTATTTAAGCCATTTGGATACCAAATGACTTAAATAAGAATGCCTGGACCCCAAATAAATATATTAATAATTAACGGTTATCGTCAAAGTCTTAAAATGCCGAAAAGACTGTGTGAGTGTGAGTGTGAATGAGAAAAAAGTGTGAGTGTTTAAAAAAAAAATAAAAAATATATGATCTAGAAGCAATTTTTAAATGAAATTTTTATTTGATGGTCTCAAATTTTTTCGCTCTTGTATCAGCATGTCGCGTACAAGCTGTGACGTCACACACCAAGTTTCTTTACTACTAGCCGCGTCGCCCGCCTTCGGCGGGCTTCGCGTCTGACGGGGGCTTCGCCCCCCTGGACCCCCTCCAGCTGGCTCGGCGCGCCTGCGGCGGACCCTCGCCTTTTCTTATTTATGAGAACCCGTGGCGCCCGCCTTTACATATAGACAGGGGGGCTTCGCCTGCGGCGGACCCTCGCTTTTTCTTAATTATGAGAACCCGTGGCGCCCGCCTTTGCGTCTAGACAGGGGGCTTCGCCCCCTGGACCCCCTCCAGCTGGCTCGGGCCCGCCTGCGGCGGACCCTCGCCTTTTCTTATTTATGAGAACCCGTGGCGCCCGCCTTTACATATAGACAGGGGGCTTCGCCTGCGGCGGACCCTCGCTTTTTCTTAATTATGAGAACCCGTGGCGCCCGCCTTTGCGTCTAGACAGGGGGCTTCGCCCCCTGGACCCCCTCCAGCTGGCTCGGGCCCGCCTGCGGCGGACCCTCGCCTTTTCTTCTTAATTATGAAAAAAAATTATCATTACTATTCCAAACCAGTGCCTGTTTGAAGATTTGTTTACATTCATGGAATACACAAATGAAAAGAATACTTAAATATTTCTCTATACATTTCCTATGGGAGAAATCGTAACTTTAAAAAATTAATAACTCAAAAAGTTATGGGAATTTCGGGATGAAAATAATTTTCCTGTAATCCCGAGAAGGTCCTATTTATGTATAAAAAATTTCATTTCAAAATTCCAACGGGAAGTTGCCTAAATAGAGCGTGACAGACAGACAGACAGACGGACGGACATTAGTGAATTATATATATAGATGCTACGTTATTTGGACCGTGTTACGCATTAGTGTGTCAAGCGCCACCTGCCGAATTTTGAGAAAATTAACATAAAAGTTGTTTCTTGATGGCTGGATATTATGATATGAGGATGCGTTACAAGGGCAGCCAAGGCGAAAAATAAAACAAAATCTATTTTTTGTCGACGTTTCGAGTGCCGATCGCACTCTTCATCAGGACAAAAATGATGTCAATTCGTCAGGTCGTTTGACATGGCAGTATAGCAACGTTTTAACCATTTTTACATTTACTTGAAGACTCTAGTATTTCGAGGTCGAATGCTAGCTATACTGCCATGTCAAACGACCTGACGAATTGACATCATTTTTGTCCTGATGAAGAGTGCGATCGGCACTCGAAACGTCGACAAAAAATAGATTTTGTTTTATTTTTCGCCTTGGCTGCCCTTGTAACGCATCCTCTTAACATAAAAGTTTTTTTTTTGTTTTCATTGGATTATATATAATTTTTTTTGTCAATTGTGCAAGTAGCATTAAATATAAATTTTTTTAGGACATATTTCATAATAAATACTATTTAATTATAACCAGGGTCGGAACTACGAGATTTTTAGGGGGGGGGGTAAAATTTTCCGCCCCCCTCCTTAAAATTTTCTATACAAAATTCATATCATTTTACCTTTTTTTTTAGTAAATCTTTTTTTAATTGATATCCCCTGATTAGGGACACGAAAAAAGTATCGATACTTCCTGGTAACGATACTTTTGTTTCGATACTAGTACGTTTTTTACTCGATACTTTACTCATATGAGTACTTGAGTGACGGTATCGAATGAAAAGTACTCATTCAAATATTTTTTCTTTTTTTCTGAATCTTAGGCCATATAGACTTAACAGAAGGTCGATATTTGTGGGATAGACTTTATTTCATCATATTCCTTATAATTATTTATTAATAATGGAAAATTTGATAATTTTTAATAAAAACCCTTTCATTTAATAACATTAAATTTCTAATTAAATTTTTTTTGTATTATTGCATACTGTATTTAGTAAATTTAAAAGTTTCGCAAATATTAAATGGAAAAGCCAAATTATAAACTAAATAATAACACTTGTCTACAAGGTTTTATTCCCAAGAAATCTGATTTAGAATCTAGTACAATAGTATATTTTTTTATACTGATGTCAGATATGTATTTAGAATTTGTTCATCAGGCTGATATATAGAAAAAAAATAAATTTTAATAGAAAAAATGTGCTCTAAAATGGAACTTATTTTGAATTTTTAAAAACTTGAAAAATTGGATTTTTCTACACTTTTAGCCGTTTGCGGCACATCTGAATGACCTCCCGATTGGGTCTAAACATCAAATTTATATGTAGTAAAACTATCTGCATATTTTTAAGGGTTGTCGCCTTAAAAAAATCTTGATAGTGCAAAATAAAAGGGCACTCCGAGTACAATTTGGATGATCCGTGGTTCGACTCTCGGCGGTACATCCTTATTTTTTTCGGATTTATGAATTAATAAATATTTAATTATGTCAAAATAAAAGTCATTTAGAGCACATTTTCTATTAAAATTTATTTTTCTCTATATCTCTAAAACTGTGGCTGATGGAGAAAAACTGAAATTATACTTGAATTTATAAAAAATACTTCTAGAATCTCATATCTGTATTCTTGTGAAAGAAAAAATGTTCATTTTTGTCGACCAGTGAAATTGGACAGACTTCTATTGGGCCCTTTGAACGACGTCAGTAGCCTAAGATGCCGAAAAGACTTTAAAAAAAAGAAAAAATACTCAGACTTTAAAAAATACTCGATACCTACTGGTATCGATACTTTCTTTTCGATACGATACCAAGTACAAGTATCGATACATTTTTTCGATACCACATCCCTACCCCTGATATCTGCCGCCCCCCCCCCCCATTATAACATTTGAAACAATAATCCGTGCTTAAAGCACTAATGCATATCAGGATCTACTAAATTATCTTCAACCATATATATGACAAAAACAGAAAAGTTGAAATTTAATATATAAGACGAATTATAAAATAATAATTGTGAGATTTAGTTATTTAATTTTAATTACCTATATCTATATTTTATTTTAATACATTTGTAAAAACCAAATTTTAATAATTTTCTGAAAATTTTCGGTACAGTTAAACGCCTACGAATCGAAAAAAAAGTTTCGTCGTGTATCGTGATTTCATAAAATCACAGAATGATTTTTTTTTAGTCAATTTTGGATGAATTTAAATAAACTAGCCGGAGCGCCAGCCTTCGGCGGGGCCCATCCTCGATCTCTTGCTTAGGAAAAAATAAATAAATAAATAAAAATTTAATTATATAACAATTTTTATTAATTTGGCTTCAATTTTCATGAAAGATAGAACCCAATGCTTTCCAATGGTAAAATTCTCAAAAATCTTTGAGGATGAACCGGGTTTTTTTACTTTCTCTTACCTCTATATATATATGTTATATATATATAGAGAAAGAAAGTATTGGATTCATGTCAAAAATTCGATGTCGAGATTTTGATGGATCTTCACGTTTTGAGGTCCCCTGAGTCCAAAAAAGTGGTTTTCGCGACATGGTCTGTCTGTGGGTGTGTGGTGTGTGTGTTCAATTTTAAACATGAAGGAATTGAGCTATGAAGTTGAAATTTTATATATAAGTTAAACACTCCCCGGGTGCGTGAAAATAAGCTTTTAATCAAAATCGGCCAAAAAGTACTAGTACTTTACTGATGTACTTTTTCAGTTTTTTTTCGATTTTCTCAAAATTCGCTCTAACGATTTTGATTAAAATTCAAAAATCAATTATTTTTTAGATGCTCTTTCAAATGTATATTCTCGTTTTGCCCTCAAAATTGTTTGAAGGACACTTTACTCTTGTACTTCATAGGAAAGATAGGAGAAATGGTTGCCATGGTAACAAAATATAAATATTTTCCCATACTTATAAATTTTACATCTGAATTCAAATATTCCCTACTGCCGGGAACTAAATACATGTCGACACAAAAAATCTGGTGTGACAAGCACAGTCCACAACTTTCGATTACCGAAGGTAAGAGAAAGTTGTGTGCTGTGCGCCAGTCACACCAGATTTTTTTATTGGAATTAATTTTATCATGAAAAATAGTCCAGTGACAATGACATTTGAATATTTTTCGATATTTCCTTTCAAAATAAAATAGCATTTCTAAAATCATCGAATAGGTATTTTCACATAATTATATTTTTAAAGAATTCACATCTAAAAAGGAAAGTGATTATGAGGCGGCGGCGGCAGCAGCAAGCAATAGCTTGGGTCAGGTGGGTTATTTCGAGGAATGAATGGCCTTAAGGCTCTTTTTCTCTCTCTCTCTCTCGGTCTCTTTCTGCCCCCTCATACCATACCCTTAACGCCCTCGGGGTTTTCGATTGCGGAGGCGGTAGGTATTTTCAGTTTCGGCCCTTCGGGCCTCTTGCAGAAAATGAGGGCCCTCCACTGACTGAGAGAGAACGCCCGAAGGGTCTTCTCTCTATTCGGAGATCAACCCTTCATCATCAACAGGGCTGTCTGGATTCTTCTCTCTGGAATTTTTCTCATTTGTTTGCTCTCTCTCTCTCTCTTGTTTAAATAAAATATTCATTTCTCTTAAACCAACTGGACGTAGCTTCAAATGGAGATTCATTTTTACTTTCTCTTACCTCTATATTTATGTTAATATATATGAGAGAGAAAGTATTGGATTCATGTCGAGATTTTGATGGATATACACGTTTTGAAGTCCCCTGAATCCAAAAAAAGTGGTTTTCGCGATATGGTCTGTCGGTGTGTGTATGTAAACAAAATATCTCAAGAAAGAAAAGAGCTAGGAGGTTGAAATTTTATATTTAAGTTAGACACCCCCCTGCGACGTGACACGAAGCTTTTGAACAAAATCGGCCAAAGAGTACTAGTACTTTACTGATGCACTTTTTCAGTTTTTTTCGATTTTCTCAAAATTCGCTGCCGAACGATTTTGATTAAAATTCAAAAATCCATCATTTTTTAGATGCTCTTTAAAATGTATATTCTCATTTTGTCATTGAAATCTTCTGAAGCCCACTTTACTCTTGTACTTCATAGAGAAGATAGGAGAAATGGTTGCCATGGTAACAAAATATAAATATTTTCTCATGTTTATAAATTTTATATCTTAAATTCAAATGTAGCTTTCTGTCGGAAACTAAATACTACTGTGATCAAAAAGTAAGGTGAAATTGTCATTTAAAACTCCCGGGCATTAGGAAGGCAGGTAAATTTTTTTCCTAGGTTGGTAGGACTGTCTATAACATTTGCCAAGCGTCTGTTTGTCAAAAGGTTTAATTATCTCCGAGTTACACGTGTTTTTGTAAACAACCAAAAGTGAATTTTTCGATTTTTACAATGGGTGATTTTGTTGAGCAAAGAACTTGCATCAAATTTTGTTTGCGGAGCGAATATTCTTGTGCGGACACGTTGAAAATGTTGCGGAAGGCCTTTGGTGATCAAACTATGGCACAAAAAAACGTTTATAAGTGGTACAACGAGTTCAAAGAGGGCCGAGAACGCGTTGAAGACGAACCGCGCTCTGGACGACCATCAACGTCTACCGACGAGGGCCACGTCCAAAAACTCAAAGATTTGGTGCTTGAAAATCGTCGATTGACAATTAGAGATCTCGCTGATAGTGTTGCGTGAAGCTATTCGTCTGAAACGGCCGGAATTATGGGCGAACAACTCTTGGTTCCTTCATCACGATAATGCACCATGTCATACTGCATTGGTTCTTCGCGACTTTTTTTGCCAAAAACTCGACTCATATCGTTCCGCAACCACCGTATTCGCCTGATTTGGCTCCGTGCGACTTCTGGCTATTCAGCAAACTCAAGAGGCCAATGCGGGGACGCCGTTTTGACACGATTGAGGAGATAAAAACCGAATCGAAGAAGGTCTTGAAGGCTATACCGGAAAATGACTATTCCAACTGTTTCGAGGACTGGAAAAATCGTTGGAAAAAGTGCGTTTTATCGGGCGGGGATTACTTTGAAGGGGATGAAATTGATTTGGAAGAATAAATAAAGAATTTACATTTTATAAACAAATTCACCTTACTTTTTGATCACAGTGGTATATATCGACACAAAAAATCTGGTGCGACCAGTCACACCAGATTTTTTTATATAATCAGAGAGTAGACTTGCTACCAAGTAAAATGATATTTTTTCTTCTTTATATATATAATTCTTCTGTACGTGTGTATGTGACTGAACTCCTCCTAAACGACTGAACCAATTATGATGAAATTTTCTGTGTATGTTTGTGAGAGTCCCGGACAGGTTTTGTTTCACAAATAACAATAAGTTAATGAGTAATTAATCGTTAAAAAAAAGAAAAAAATAAAAATTAGGAGAAATAGTGGCCATGGTAACAAAATATAAATATTTACCCATGTTTACTAACATTTTGAATTCTAATATATTGGCGTCAATTTTTTGTCTGTGTACCGGGAGAGTCCCGAAAAGGATATGATTCACAAAAAATCTTAAGTTCATGAATAATTAACCGTTAAAATAAACTCTATATATAATAAAAATGAAATGGGAAAATGTTTGTATGTAGGCTACCGGTATGTATATAAGTATATGTTCTATAGAAATTCACAATTTTCAATGAATCTATTGAATGAATTAAGTACACATATATGAACCAGGGAGAAACATAGTAAACAAATTTCTTAAAAAAGGGAAGTTGACTTGGAAATTAGAGGAGGAAGTTTGTAGCTCCGAGTCCCAGCTTTCCAGGTATACGACTAGGGCTGTGGGATAAGCTACGCAACCAGTTGAAAATAAAAAAGAATAGAGTAGTAATAGACCCTTTTGCTGTCCCCAGCCGATAACCTCGCTTGAACTCAAGAGCCTTTTTTAACATCTGAACACATGCATATTCTAAATTGGCAAAAAACTTGCCCGCCGAAGGCGAGCAAGGGGGTCCAGGGGGCGAAGCCGCCTGGCTGGCGGAAAGCCCCGCCGAAGGCGGGGCTTTGCGTCTAGTCTTTATATATATAATTCTTCTGTACGTGTGTATGTGACTGAACTCCTCCTAATCGACTAAACCGATTTTGATGAAATTTTCTGTGTATGTTTGTGAGAGTCCCGGACAGGTTTTGTTTCACTAATAACAATAAGTTAATGAGTAATTAACCGTTAAAATAAGAAAAAAATAAAAATTAGGAGAAAGGGTTGCCATGGTAACAAAATATAAATATTTACCCATGTTTACTATTTTTTTTATTTATTTACATTTTGATTTCTAAAAGATCGGCGTAAATTTTTTGTTTGTGTATCGGGAGAGTCCCGGAAAGGATATGATTCACAAAAAATCTTAAGTTCATGAATAATTAACCGTTAAAATAATCTCTCTATATTATAAAAATGAAAGGGAAAATGTATGTACCAGTATGTATATATGTATATGTTCTATAGAAATTCACAATTTTCAATGAAGGCGAGCAAGGGGGGTCCAGGGGCGCAGCCCCCTGCTAGGTGAAGCCCCGCCGAAGGCGGGGCTTGCGTCTAGTATAATATAATATGATAAACATCGGACCATTGGGGGGGAGGGGCTCTAGAGCGGAGGGGACAAATATTTTTTCTTGAATAGTGGGTGGGCAAAGTAGTGCGCTCGGCTTAGTCTGAGCCATTATTTAATTAACATTGGTCCTTTCCAACCCAAACGGTTGATGATAGTTTAACAAAAGTTGTCTATTTGTAATCCATTGTTTAACAAGATTCATTAATAAGAATACATAAATATTTTGCACCCTTCCCTTTTATGTGTGTGTGTGTAGCCTTTTAATTTAAAAAAAAAAATATTATATTCACTTAGCATTGCAAAATTGCCTTTGATCTAACTTTTCTTTTTAGTGTTGCAGCGCAGCCTCTCTCTCTATTATTATCTCCGAAGAGAAGAAGGCAGGCTTGTGTTTTAACGAGATTAATTTTTGTATGATAAGCTGCACGGTTTCAAAGAGTGATTGAATTATGGCATTTACCGATGTTAGTGCGCGTATACACGACCGCGCGTACCCATCATCGTTGCCGTTGCTTTGCTTTTACACTTCCGCTCTCTTACAAGTTGCTAAATTCGTCAAGCCATTTTATTATTATTAGAATGATTATTAAACTTACAATTAAATTTTTCATTATTATTATTATTATTATGATTTTATAAAGGAAATTATGGTAGTGCTGCTTGCTGGCTCTGGAGTTTTTTAAGTTTGAAATTAACTTCTCTTTTATCTTGTTATAATTACTTTAAAATCTGGCGAAATTAGTTTTAAAAAAATGTGGTGTGTTCTCTGCTTGTCACACCAGATTTTTTTGTTATTTAGTTTTCACCGATATATTAAAATTTAAGATGTAAAAATTTATAAACTTGGGAAATCTCATTCATAGAAATTTTTCCTATGAAGTACAAGAGTAAAGTGGTCTTCAAACAAATTTGAGAGCAAAATGAGAATATATTAATACATTTGAAAGAGCATCTAAAAAAGAAATGATTTTTGAATTTTAATCAAAATCGTTGGTTCGAGTTTTGAGAAAATCGAAAAAAACTGAAAAAGTACATCAGTAAAGTACTAGTACTCTTTGGTCGATTTAGTTCAAAAGCTTGGTGTTAATTCCCAGGGGGTGGGGGGTGCATAAATTAAATATAAAATTCTAGCCTCCTAGCTATTTTCGTTCTTGAGGTATTTTGTTCACAGACAGACCATGCCGCGAAAACCACTTTTTTGAATTCAGAGGACCTTAAAACGTGTAAATCCATCAAAATCTCGACAAAATTTTTGACATGAATCCAATACTTTCTCTTTCAATATATTAACATATAGAGGTAAGAGAAAGTACGAATTATTTGACAATTTTTATAATTTTTTATTTAATTGGCTTTGATTTTTGACAAAGATAGAATGATAGAAGTTAGAAGCCAATACGAAAATTCTCAAAATATTTTGAGCTCCCTTTTGGGACCCGAAAATAATATTTTGAAATTCCGACGGATCAAACAGTTAACGTAAAGAATACATTTAAATGTTTATCTATACATATGCTATAAAAAGAAATTGTAACTTCAACTATTAATAACTTTAAATTTCGGGACGAAAACAATTTGCCCTGTTAACCCCTAAAAGAGTCGCAATTCCAATGGGAAGTTACCCAAAAAGAGCGTGACACTCTGACTAATAATCAGCGGATTATACGAGCTCATTGAAAATTGTGTGCTTCAGAAGTTTTTTTTTTATAATTTTTCCTCTACTTTTAAGTAAGGGGTCCTTAAAATTAATTAAGTTTTAAAAAATCACATAGGGAAAAAAAAAAGAGTACACTTTTTTTTTTTTTTTTTTTTTTTTATTCACACTCACAATCACACACACATTCACACAGTCTTTTCGGCAACTTAGGCCATTTAAGACTTTAAACGATACTCGTATTTATATAATACTAGACGGAAAGCCCCGTCTTCGGCGGGGCTTTCCGTCTAGCGGGGCTGCGCCCCTGGACCCCCTTGCTCGCCTACTTATATACATACTGGTACATACATTTTTCCCTTTCATTTTTATATATAGAAACTATTTTAACGGTTAATCATTCATGAACTTAAGATTTTTTGTGAATTATATCCTTTCCGGGACTCTCCCGGTACACAGACAAAAAATTTACCCCGATATTTTAGAATTCAAAATGTAAATAAATAAAAAAAATCGTAAACATGGGTAAATATTTATATTTTGTTACCATGGCAACCATTTCTCCTAATTTTTATTTTTTTCTTATTTTAACGGTTAATTACTCATTAACTTATTGTTATTTGTGAAACAAAACCTGTCCGGGACTCTCACAAACATATACAGAAAATATCATCATAATTGGTTCAGTCGTTTAGGAGGAGTTCAGTCACATACACACGTACAGAAGAATTATATATATAAAGAAAAAAATAAAATAAAATATTTATTTGGGGTCCAGGCATTCTTATTTAAGCCATTTGGTATCCAATTGGCTTAAATAAAATCATCGGACTGCCTGGGGTCCGAACCCGCGACGTTTGGTATACGAGGTTAGCACGCTAACCTCTACACCAAGCCCCGTGGGCAAGATTACACGTTGATAAATAATTTTTTTTTTTTATTTCTATGTTTGATAAATAAACGAAATCTAATTGCTAATTAAATTTTTCCCTTTGGGCTAAATGTAAATTAGAAAAATTGGTGGCTGCCACTAATTAACTATTCCGGTGTTGATTGAGTTTACTATTATTAATAAAAATTCATTGTGTCATCCACTTTATATTTAATTGTCAATTCGATGCTAATGCCCGTCTCTCCTAAGGGTTACGGAAAAATTATTTCCGTTCCGAAATCCCTAAACCTTTTTGAGTTACGATTTCTTGTAAATAATTAAGGGGCAACCACTCTACAACAACAAAAACACACCCCGTCATATTATCAAAATCTCCCCTCATCATTCAGCTACTCTTTGATGTATAGATTCCTTCTGAAGGTTGCAAGTCCTGTGGCAAACTGTTCCACAAGGAGGCCTCTGTTCTGTGGCTAGGGATGCACAACCCACACAGCACAAAATATTGCTGCAATGTTGCAGCAATATTGCCAATCTTGCTCAATATTGACAATATTGCAGCAACATTGATGCAATATTTCTGCAATGTTTCAAAAAGGCGGACATAGGAATATTGCTGCAATATTCCTAGCTTGGAATATTGCCGCTGCAATGTTGCCAATATTTTGCAAGATTTGCAACATTCCTGCAATATTAATTGGCAATTTATGCAAGATTCGCAATATTTCTACAACATTGCTGCAATATTTTGTGCTGTGTGGGTAATCTACTGGCAGGCTCCCTAAAATTAAAAAGATCTCTTATATATTTCGGCCCGCCCGTTTGAAAAATCCGTTCGAGGAACACCTGCATGAAATACCTGCGCCTGTTCGGCAATTTAGCTTCTTATAGTCTGGGGAAATATGGTGGAACCATGGCACCCAGTAAATATACAGTGAGCGGCACAATTAAGTCCCCACCCGGGAGCTAGAGCCTTGAGTATATATGGTGACCGAAAAGGTAACCAGATCCTTATTTTACCTCTAGATACCCCGTGGGGACTTAATTGTGGCGCTCAATGTACCTGATACATGCGTTCAATAGCCTGCCCAGCCTAAGTCCATCTCCCCACTCAGATCGTTGTAAACTAGGCAACCATAATCTACGTATTATTGGCAATATCAGTGTACTGACCAAATTGGCTCTAGTTGATTGTATCCCCTAATCTCTTAATTTAGGACAGTAAATTGAGATGCCACACATATGCTCTCTTCAAAACAGAGTAGTTTCAAAGCGCATCCAAAGATTTGTAAGGCATCTCTCGTAATCAATCCTTCTTCCCTCAACCAACAGCTCAGGTAATCCCATTTTCATTCAAGAGAATGTTATGGAGATTACAGGAAAAAAAACCGGGTTCCCAAATCTTCTTATGAGGCCTTCAGTGCCAGAACGGCCTAACCCATATTTTTCACTTCTTTGGTTTTAGTATCTATTAAATCATGAATTCCAGAGTAGTACATGTGTTGAAATCTAGCGAGAAAAACGAGAAGGTAGCTTAGGAGACTACGGTGTTTTTTAAAATATTAGTTATGAGGATAGTGTAAAGGCATAAGGGAGTTCAGGAGCGACGTCTAAAGTTAAATTATAAAAATTCTTAATTAAATTTATTTTCTTTTAATTGAAATACATATCTGAGAAGTATATAGGCATAGAATTCGTTGGGTATCTCCAGAGCCCGTAGGAATTATAAAACGAATTATTAAAAAAGAACGAAACCAGTTCGAGGAAAGTTCAGTAGTCCGCCAAAGGCGGGCGACGGCTAGTTTGTAACAATTTTTACTGCCGAAACATCATTAAAGAAAAATATTGAACCAACAAATAGCATTAAATTTTCCAAATTATTCTATTTATATATTGTTTTTATAGCAAATAAAGAGCTAAATTATAAAATAATAGTAAAATATATATAGTATATAAATAAATATGAGATACGTATTCAGTTTAGTAATTTGAAACCATACAAAAAAAGATATATATATAACTATTTATATAAAGGGAGAATTTAATATAAATTTTTTTTTTATTATTATTATTATTAAATAAATAATAATATAAATTTATTATAATATATGCAAAATTTTCAACAAATGTTATTGAAAAAGAATTGGAGAATCAATTTAATATAATTCAAACGATGGAGTCTGTGTGTGTCTGTATATATATGTGAAAGGGATGGAGAATGTATATATATATAAATATATTTAAATGAATTATTTTTTAAAAATGTATTATTTTCAATACATTTGAGAATGCATTGCAATTTATATGAATTTGTATTTTAATTAGTGAAATATATATTTTTTTTTAATTTGCATTTTATCGAGATGCATTCACAAAATGGTTTAAAAATAAAACGAACAGCAGCAGGGCAAGTAAATATTAAAAAACAAATATCTAAAATATTAAAATTATTTTATTGGCATGATTAATTAAAAAAAAAAATAAAATAAAATAAATAAAATAAAATGAAATTCATATTTAAATAATTATTGAATTTCTTTAATGACGTAATAATATTAATAAATAAACAATTATTCTCGTCTTAGTAACGGATTTGTTTATTTACATTCTCCTCTTTGTTATTCATAATCACGAAAGAATGAAGAATAAATTCTGAACAACAGGTAACTAACTACCATTAATATTTATTATATTAGTGAATTTTAAATAATATTTTAATATAAGCGATAATTGCAATTTTATTTTAGGTTATATAACGCCGTATTATAATTTTTTTTTTCTCACACTTATTTGAAGAGATTATGACATTTTCATTATTAAACTGTCTTTTGGGAGTTTCTTTGATATAAAAGCCTTTGTTTTTTTTGTTTTTTAGAAATTCGTTTGGAGATCTTGAAGTTAAAAAAAAAAAAAATAAAGACCGCCCTTATGAACATCAATAAAGGGGAGGATGAAAGTGTTGAGGCCATTTAGACCCCAAATAATTTTATATATGCCTGGTTTACAGTTGCCAGTTACTGGAATGCCAGTTGAGGTAGTTACTAGAATCCCAGCACAGGCTGTTTGCCGTTAACTTGTATGAAAGATGTAGTTTTCCGACTGCAAGTACTGGCACCAATCGTTTACATTAAGCACAAGGCAAAATGTAAACAATTGGTGCCTTGCAATTTAATAAAAATAAATGTTCTCGACAGGGGCGTATATAAGGGGGGGGGGGGGGCGAGGGGGCCCGGGCCCCCACCGAAATTTCCCAAACACACATACATATATAGGGATATACAGACATCAGCGCAACAAATTTTTCCGCAGAGTGGAAAACTTTGAATCCCCAAAAGAAATAATGTTCCGCAAAAAATTTCGTGTGAAAAAAAATTTAGTTTCTTTAAAAAAAAAAATTTTCCGCAGAAGTATTTTTTGAGTTCAGCCCCCCCCCCCCGAAAAAAATTTCTATATACGCCCCTGGTTCTCGATACAAACGCGATGTGCGTTTGTTCCTCAGTCGTATGAATTTCTGTTTATACATATAAATGTTATATGTACGACATGGGCTATCAACAGCTATCAATTGGCATGTACAATGAAGGACAATATTAAGTGCCATCCATGTGTTTTCTACGTGTGATTATTTCATTGTTTTTATATTTTTTTAATGGAAATGTTCATGGTTCAAACCTAGAAAATTTCCAATAAAAATTTTCATTTTCTTTTATATAAACAATGAAATGCCAGTCGCCAAAAAAATGGTGGAGGAAAGTACCAGTAAAACAAACTTTTTTGTTTTACTGGCATCGTCGGTGACTGGCCCCACAGGCTTGTCAGTCACTGGCAAGAGGGTGTTAACAGCTTGCAAGTCACTACTTGTCAGTCACTGGCAACGTGTAAACCAGGCATTAGAACGAGGGGGAGTGAAAAATAAAAAAAAATTTCCCCGCACTCCTTAATCAGAGCTAATCCTGTCTTTTAAAAAAATCTGGTGTGACTGGTCGCAAAGCACATTTTCCTTGGGTAATTATGAAAGTTATGTTTTGTGCTTGTCATTAGATTTTAGGAAAATCAACAGCAGACTAATAGATTTCGGTATAGCTCAAAGAAAAAGTAAAAATACCCAAAAGTACTGGGTTGCCTAAATTCAAAAAAGTACTAGGCTACTTTGTCACCGCTGAGGCGGTCATGTTCTTTTTTTTTGTTGCTTTATTCGTTTCTTTTTTGTTATAGGTGAATAAAAATGGTAGGAAATTACTGGGAATCTGTCAAAAATGGCATGTCAAAAAAACGAGCTGCCGAATTGCACGAAAATCCCACGAACCAATCCTTGGAAGATATAACCAAAAAAAATGCGGTCGCCTCTCTGTTTTGTCTAAACAAGAGCAAGGGGTGCATAGTGATCTGAAGATGACGAGCCTTTCGAAGATAATATGATGCTCTTCTTAATCATTTACAGCAATCCAATAAAGTTGTCAAATTTAAGTTTTTAGGAAAAGTTGTTCTTGGTTTTAGTTAACAGTCATTTCTCATTGTTACCATAGAGTTAGTAATAAGAGTTCAATGCTTTGAGTAAATAAAATTTATTTTAGGCGCGAGTCTAGAATACGGCTAATTATTTTTTACTATGTTAGTAAACATTTTAGGGTTTCTTTCTTTATCCAAACTCTTTAGCCTAAATAAGAGCGCGGAAAGGCAATTTGGACCAAATATCTCTAAAAATAACAAAAATATAGAAGAAATATGAGATGACATAGCCTAAACGAAAAGTATTATACCTTACCATTAGGTATTTTTTTCTAGCCGAGAGTTCCCTAGTTGTTTTTTTTTTTAAACCTTAACCGGACCGAACCCGGCAAAGTTGTTTTTAGATGATAAATACAATTGAAGAAGAAAAAACTCAAAAAAGTAAGTTAAAATACCTTTTTTATATATCTTCATTCTATATTTTCGTTATTTTTAGAGATATTTGGTCCAAATTGGCTTTCCGCGTTCTTTTCTAATAAAGAGAATGGATAAAGAAAGAAACCCTTTTTAGTTTACTTACAGTAAAAAATCATTGGCCGTATTCTAGACATTGGGCTTATTTTATAAAATCTTGATTTTCTGCTTAAAAATAGTACAACGCACCTAGTATTTGCCATATTCAGTTATACACCTTGATTAGTTTTTCGCAAAACCAAAAAGAATGCAATTTTTGTACAAAGAAGCCCCAGCCTCGGTTTTAGAAACGTTTATGATAATAAACAGGATGGGTATAGTAAAAAATGTTCAATAGGCGTCAGACCGTGCGACGGGCCGGCCTGTCCTATTTCTTCCGGTCGCAACAACGAATGATAGGACTGGAGGACGAAAGTTAGGTCCGCCGACTCCGCATCGCGGTAATAGGGCAAGGACAGAAGAAGAGTTCCAAAAACATAACAAAGTTGATGATATTCAATAAAAATAATAATAAATCATCATTTAAAGATTGAATTTCATTAAGATCCTATTAAAAAAAAAAAAACTCCCCTTCAACTCCCATATATACAATATAATAAATTCATAAAAGCCGAGAGGTTAAGATACTGAGAAATGTCAATATTGATAAACTTATTAGTTTTAGTGGGTTCGGACTCCAGGCATTCAGATTAATATTTATTTATATCAATTGGTATAAATAAATGAAGTCTAAATGGCACCTGATGCCGAAAAGGCTTCAAAAAATGACTTTTATAATTTAATGAAAGAGTTTTTACTCTGTGATTTAAATTTCGAGGAAAGGCTTAAGTGTTATAAACTAATTGAAGATTAAAATAAAATAAAAATGTCAGAAAAAAAGAAAGAATTTCTCTTTTATCAAACATTCTATTTTTATTTCATGAATTAATTATTTGTGATTTACTTACAAATGTTTAATATTACAAACCCCACACCACAAAGGGACCCCCCCCCTTTTTTAATTCAATCTAGAAATTTCTATTTTTTTTTCTCATTATTGTTAAAAATAATAATAAAAAAACTATTATTAGACTAAACAATGGCTAATTGAGAGAGAAAAAAAAACAATCAACAATAGAATCATTATTAAAAAAAAATATTAAACCATAATAATAAAAAGCATTATTTATAAAATAATTTGAAGTTTTGTCAAACAAAAAAAGAAAAGAGAAATTGTAATTTTATAAAAGATTATTTCTAGGAAAAATGAGTTTATTTTTATCTATCCATGTAAGTGATTTCATAGTTAAAAAAAAAAGACTCTTTGATAGATGAATTTTATAGCAAAGAATAAATCTTATTATGTTTACATATATAATAATTTTGACAGGTTTGTTTGTGTGACTTACCGCTTATGGCACGTGGGGTCCAGCGTGACGGCGCCTCTGTTCTCCACGGTGACAACGTTCGGCACACGCAGCACCGGAATATTCACGGTTGCCGTTGCGTCCTCCACGACACGTGAACAAAACAAATTATTAACGCGACGTTTTCAAAATTAATTTGTTCGGGTAATTGAGTGTTTGTGTTTATGTGTGTGAATGTGTGCGAGAGAGAGAGAGAGAGAGAGAGGAGAGGGTGGCAAATAAAAAGTAGAGAGAGAGTTGTGGCACAGCGGACGTCAAGTCTCGTACTGGCGTTCGGTTCAACAGGCCGAGGCAACCTCCCCCTACTGGCACCGTCGCCGCCGCCACCGCCGCCGCCGCCGCCTCTGTTGCCGCAGGCCAAACACTCGCTGGTTAATAATGCCTGGAGGCGTTTGCCCCTCCCACTCCGCTCTTATAGTCACCGCCCCGCCGCCAATAGCACCACCAGCCAGCCATGGGCGGCTATTTTTTTTTTAATTACCTACACATACATCTGGCTTGAATTTATACCCGAACATATAAATATCTACAAATACAATTTCATATAATTTATAGAAATAAAAAAGAAATGTAAAAAAAAAAAAAACTGGGTTTGCCCTCGGGGCATGGTGTAGGGGTTAGCGTGCTAACCTCGTATACCAAAAGTCGCGGGTTCGGACCCCAGGCAGTCCGATGATTTTATTTAAGCCATTTGGATACCAAATATACCATATTTTTACAAATAACGGGTCTATTCTCTAAAAACAGACGTTAAAATTTAACAACAAATATCTGGTGTGAATGGTCGTACAGCACACAACTTTCTCTTACATTAGTTAATCGAAAGTTGTGTTCTGTGCTTGTCACACCAGATTTTTTGTGTCGAGATATATTTAGTTTCCGTTGATATATTAGAATTCAAGATGTAAAATTTATAAAAATGAGAAAATATTTATATTTTTACCTCATTTCCCTCTTCTCTATGAAGTACAAGAGTGAAGTGGTCTTCAGAAGATTTCAATAGCAAAATAAGAATATACAAAATTGTTGAGTTTAGATATTCAAATTAGAAGAGGACAGGCAGCCTTCCCGGGACACAGCAGACAGGTAAAATAAAAAAAAAAAACGTTATATTCTGTCCTCGCCGACGTTTCGAGCGCTAGTCGCACTCATCTTCAGGGCAAGCAGAATTGTCAAAAATAAGTACAGGTGGTGTGGTACTGTATATTATTGTCATGCATAAATATGTCTGTACAAACAGCAAGTGCTGTTCCAATATAGTTTCAGTCGCATAGTTGGTTGTTGAAAGTTTTCTCGTTCATTGCACACCACCTGTACTTATTTTTGACAATTCTGCTTGCCCTGAAGATGAGCGATGAGTGCGACTAGCGGTCGAAACGTCAGCGAGAGAATATAACGTTTTTTTATTTTACTTGGCTGCTGTGTCCCGGGAAGGCTCCCGTCCTCTCCTAATTAAGAATACCGGTATACATTTTAAAGAGCATCTAAAAAATAATTGATTTTTGAACAAGAAATTAAAACGTTGGAGGTATTTTCAGGCCAATTTTTAATCCCACTATATAGTCGACGTTTCGGGAGACTAAACGCCTCCCTTCATCAGGACTAATGTGGTTTTAAGCAATCAACCCTCACTGGTTTAGTCATAAGAGAATAATATATAGTCCAACTTCGCCTGCTGTTAATAGAAAGGCATTCTATTATTAGATTAGATTATATTGAGAACTCGCCTCATGAATGCCTTTCTATTAACAGCAGGCGAAGTTGGACTATATATTATTCTCTTATGACTAAACCAGTGAGGGTTGATTGCTTAAAACCACATTAGTCCTGATGAAGGGAGGCGTTTAGTCTCCCGAAACGTCGACTATATAGTGGGATTAAAAATTGGCCTGAAAATACCTCCAACGTTTTAATTTCTTGTTCATCAGTCTGCGCCAGGCTTTCCCAATCATCAATTGTAATTGATTTTTGAATTTTAATCAAAATCGTTGGAGCGAATTTTGAGAAAATCGAAAACCCCTTTTTTTTAAACTGAAAAAGTTTAAAAATGGTTGCCATAGTAACAAAATATAAATAATCAGAGTTCGATTCCCGGGGGCCATGGGATGTTTGGCCTCGCCAATAAATAACACTCACAGCTTAGTTAGATATATTATAATATATATATATGTATATCTCTATGACTTACAATTAGTAAATCTCGAAAATAAATAAATAATCAGGCTAATTTATTTGGACCGACTTCTCCCGCTATATGTCAACATTTCGGCGTTCTAACGACTCCTTTTTCAGGACAATGCGGGATTAACAATTAAATTTGCCTTCAATTTCGTCATAATAAATATTTGATTAATGATTTCGCTAGTGCAGCCAGAAAAAAACCTTTAATTTTTTTTTTTTTTTTTTTTTTTTTTAAACACTCACACTTTTTTCTCATTCACAGACACAAACACACAGTCTTTTAGGCAACTTAGGCCATTTAAGACTTTAAACGATACTCGTATTTATATAATATATATTTATTTGTGGTCCAGGCCTTCTTATTTAAGCCATTTGGTATCCAATTGGCTTAAATAAAATCATCGGACTGCCTGGGGTCCGAACCCGCGACGTTTGGTATACGAGGTTAGCACGCTAACCTCTACGCCAAGCCCCGAGGGCACATTTAATTTTAAGTAGACTAGCGAAATCATTATTCAACTATTTATTATGACGAAATTGAGTGCAAATTTAATTGTTAACCCCGCATTGTCCTGAAGAAGGAGTCGTTAGAACGCCGAAACGTTGGGAGGAGACGATCCAAATAAATTAGCCTGATAATCATCTCCACGTTTTAATTATCTACATCTTTCTCAATAATAAATAAATCAATTTTGTTGAGAGACAAAAACGTGCCTTTTCCTTAAAATCAGGATAATCTCAAAACTTTATGAAAATTTAATAAAATCAAAATTTTCATGTCATTAGTTATTTAGTAAATAAATATAAAAAAAGTAAAAAATAATCCGAGTTTATTTATGAAACTTGGAAACGCCTGGCACACAGGCAACACAAGTGACTTCTCTGCTGTACACACGACATTTGAAAGGAGTTAACTTAAAGAGACTCTTATCTCTAAAACCTTGGACCAGTTTCTATTTTACTGACCAAACAGGTAATAATATTTGATAGAAAAAAATGGATTACTTTATTTAAAATTCCTATCAGGATCCCAATAAAAATTGTTATATCTTTTAATTTTCAGTTACACAAATTTCTTAAGCAATAGTATAAAACAAAATACATAAATTTTGGAATGCGAAGAGAGATGAATAAGCGTATAAAGAAAAGAATAGTAGCTATGAATATTTCGTTTATTAAGGCCTCTATGCTGACGTTTCAGACTTGGTCAAGACCATCTTCAGGTAAAAATCCTAGGGTTCCAGGACAATTATTACAAGAGGTTGACTCTAGAGGCAATTTTTAAACAATACTGTAAATTTCAAACAGGACAATCGATCTACTATATACTTGTATAGGAATATTTTAAAGCGGTGAGCTGCGTAATGATTCTTCGTTTTGCTACGTCAGAGTGGGGGAACTATTATAACCATGGGTTGCCTAACTCCCTTATCCACTGCCTGTACTTAACTGATTGGCTTGTTGTTTATAATATTGTATTTTCTTGATTATTATTCAATCATTCAACATATTAATATATTTTTTTTATTTATTTTTGAAATTCCTGTCGGGATCCCCGTTTCTTTACCCGAGGTGCTTTCGTGCACGAAGACACACACCTCAAACCCAACCGGCCTCTGGCCATAGCCATCTACCGGCACCCCGTGAAGTTACATTATTTCCTATCTCTTACTCCTCCTGTATTTCTAGCTAGTGAACTAATCCTTATTTCTGGTTGCAACCGGCTCCTTATATCCAACCTCTTCTATGCTATGGAGGATGTCCTGGTTGAGGAGGGACTCCCTCAGCACCGGCGTGTAGCCTGCTCCTTTTGAAGAATGCATCACTGAGAGGGAACCTTCTTTACGTCCCTTCCACAGGACGGGATGTCACAGCAACTCCCTCTCCTCGTAGAGTTGCCTGAGGGCTATTGTGGAAAGAAAGATCCTATATTCCAATCCAGGGCTTGCTTGAGGATTTGTTTACATTAAATAAATATTTTTATTTAATGAAAAATCCCGCACGCCAAGGGTTTGAACGGGGATCTTCTTTGTAGAAGCCGACACCCTAGCTCACTACACCAGCGAGCCCTCTCAACATATTAATAATATTAATTATTTACAATTGAATATTTGATTGTATGCCTATATTGACAACCTGCATGGTAATTATAATTCCTATGATTTACACTACGTCATAATATTGTAAAATTACACAAATAAAAAAATCTGGTGTGACTGGCGCACAGCACACAACTTTCTCTTACCTTCGGTAATCGAAAGATGTGTACTGTGCTTGTCACACCAGATTTTTTGTGTCGACATGTATTTAGTTCCCGGCAGTAGGGAATATTTGAATTTTTTTTTTTTTTTTTTTTTTTTATAAAAAAAAACATTCACACTTTTTTCTCATTCACACTCACACTCACACACACATTCACACTGTCTTTTCGGCAGCTCAGGCCATATAAGACATTTACGATAACCGTTATTTATGAATTTATATATATTAGGGTCCAGGCATTTTTATTTAAGCCATCTGGTATCCAGATGGCTTAAATAAAATCATCGGACTGCCTGGGGTCCGAACCCGCGACGTTTGGTATATGAGGTTAGCACGCTAACCTCTACACCACGCCCCGTGGGCTGTATTTGAATTCAGATGTAAAATTTATAAGTATGGGAAAATATTTATATTTTGTTACCATGGCAACCATTTCTCCTATCTTCCCTATGAAATACAAGAGTAAAGTGGTCTTCAGAAGATTTCAATCGCAAAATGAGAATATACATTTTAAAGAGCATCTAAAAAATAATTGATTTTTGAATTTTAAAAAAATCGTTGGAGCAAATTTTGAGAAAATCGAAAAAAACTGAAAAAGTACATCAGTAAAGTACTAGTAATCTTTGGCCGATTTTGATTAAAAGCTTATTTTTCCGGTCCCGGGGGTGTTTAACTTAAATATAAAATTTCAACCTCCTAGCTCAATTCCTTCATCCTTAAAATTGAACACACACCCACCCACCCACAGACAGACCATGTCGCGAAAACCACTTTTTTGGATTCAGGGGACCTCAAAACGTGAAGATCCATCAAAATCTCGACATCGAATTTTTGACATGAATCCAATACTTTCTCTCTATATATATATTTACATATATACATAGGTAAGAGAAAGTAATATACTCTGTGTTGTTATAGCCAGGGATGGGCAAAATCCTTTAAAAAGGATCAGTGATCCGATCCACAGATCCGGGCCACGCTTCAAAGGTCGCGATCCGATCCACAGATCCGATCCGATCCGGTTTGGAAAAAGAATCGCAGATCCGATCCAAGATCCGAAAAAAAAAAAATTTTAATTGAAGGTTTATTAAAATAGGCATTGTTTTTATACATTCAAAAGGTTATTTTTTTTTTTTTTTTTTTTTTTTTTTTTAATTTTTTTTTTTAAAAAAAAAAAAAAAAAAATAAAAAAAAAGGGAAGAAGGGGTTATTTTTTTTAAAAAGTTTTGAAGAATTATCATCCTGAAAAAAGGGGGGAAAACCCGAGTTTGGTTTTCTTTTAAAAAGGAAGCGATCCGGTCCTAGATCCAGAGAGAAAATGGATTTCGATCAAAATCCTTAAATTCACCCCTCTTACGATTCGGTTCGCGATCCAGTTCCGAGATCCATTAAAAAAAGGATCTCGATCCAGATCCGGAGATCCTGGATCGGATTCGGATTTAGATCCAAAAGGATCTCGATCCTGCCCATCCATGGTTATAGCTCTGAATATGGTCTTGACCAAGACCGAAACGTCAACATAAAGGCCTTAATAAATGGAATATTCATAGCTGCAATTCTTTTCTTTATACGCTAATGACTATCCAGCTATAAAATCCACATCTTGTAAGAGATGAATAATTTTGTCTTGGAATTGAAAGTTATTTAGTTGATGCGTATCACCGTGCACGATGCAACCAGTGTTTTTATTTTGTCTTTAGATCCATTATTCTGTAGAAGGCAAATAAAATGAAATTTCGTTAGACTGTCTTCTTGTGTCTGGAGTAGCGGTTTTTTTTTTTTAATACCCATGGGTTCACTAGTAGGGATGCGGGGTCGGCGAAATCGAACATCCCTACAGGTGATACCTAATTGCGCGTTTTCGTTGATGAGAGTGAGAGACAATCTCTCTACTCCTCTAAAAATTTTTATTCTAAGAGCAAGTTTTAATTTGGGTCAATAAAAAGTAAAATAAAATGTATTTATATAACAATTTTTATTATTTTTCATTTAAGATATTTATTTTATTTTATTATTTGATTTTTCACTAAGCCAAGAGAGATTGAGCTATGTTTTTTTTTTTTTTTTTTTTTAATTTTATTTGCGTAGCTAACGTTTCGGTTCTATGTTTGGACCATCTTCATGTGGATTTAATACATTTTTAGACCCTTATCATTATAGTATGATAAGAAATAGTAAAGTATCCTCATTAAATTCGTCTTAAAAAAAATTTTTTGTTTTTTAATTTGCCATCTCGGCTGTTGTCGTCATTTAGGGATTTCGTATATTTATATATCTGATGACTAGAGGCCGGATTGCAAAATGCTTATTGCTGAATTTGATAAGCAACCATTAGATATTTAATTTCAAAAACTAAAATATACATACAGTATAATAGAAAAAAACATAAAAAATCTGGTGTGACATGCACAGAACACAACTTTCGGTTACCGAATGTGTGCTGTGCGACCAGTCACAACTGATTTTTTATGTTTTTTTCTATTATACTGTATGTATATTTTCTTGGAGATACATTCATCAAATATGATAGTTTCATAGAATAATAATAATATTAATAATAATAATAAATTCAAATTAAACTAATTTGTGACTTCATTTCCCCAGGCTGTCTGTCGTCTTCCATCATCCATATATAATAATACAGTCGACTAAATGAGTTTAAATTTAATTTAATTATTATGGATTAATTTTTATTTTAACTCTACAAAAGAGAGGGTGGTAGAGCCCTGCACGGGCCGATTTTTTTGGCCCGTACCGGCCCGTGTCCGTATTTTTTTTTTTTTTATTTCCCGCCCATACACGGCCCGTAATTTTTTACCATCCTTCAGGCCCGCCCGAGCTCGCCCGGAATTTTTTCAAACCCGCCCATTCCCCCCGAGATTTAGTGAATGAATGAACGAATGTCTAGCAATTTTTAAATAAAATTTCATTTGCATGCCCGTCCGCCCGAACCCGTTTATTTAGACTTGCTACCTGCCCGTAATTTTTTCATGGCCTCCCGTGCGCCCCGCGGGCCGGGCGGGTAACGGGCCTATGGGCCAACCCGTACCAGTGCAGGGCGAAAATTATATTACATTTCTTATGATAAGGCTTATCTATCCAATCCTATCAGCTGCAAAACTGTTCGCGACTGTCTTCAGTATAGTCTTGTTACAAGATGTATCGAAAACAAGTTCAAATTTATAAAGACTTAAAGGACTGGCAGCACAATTTAAATTCTTAGTAAGACTGGTTGTGTACTGTGCTTGTCACACCAGATTTTTATGTTCTTTTCTATTATACTGTATGTATATCAGGGGCGTATATAGAAATTTTTTTCGGTGGGGGGGGGGGAGCCTGAACTCAAAAATTTTTCTGCGGAAAACTTTTTTTTAAGAAACGAAATTCTGTGCGGAACTAAAATTTTCCATCCTGCGGAAAAATTTGTTGAGCTGATATCTGTATATCCCTATATATGTATATGTGCTTGGGAAATTTCGGGGGGGGCCTCGGCCCCCCTTCCTTATATACGGCCCTGATGTATATTTTCTTTGAGATACACACATCACATATGATAGTTAGATAGATAGACTGGTCGCATAATACACAATTTTCTCTTATCTTCGGTAATAGAAAGTTGTGTTCTGTGTGTGTCATACCAGATTTTTTTTGTGTCGACATGTATTTAGTTTCCGACAGGACGGTACATTTGAATTAAAAGATGTAAATTTTTTTTTTTTAAACACACTTTTTTCTCATTCACACTCACACACATGTGACTGATACACATAGACTGTATGAATGCATTCACACAGTCTTTTCGTCAACTTAGGCCATATAAGACTTTGACAATATCCGTTATTGATTAATATACATAATGGGGGTCCAAGCATTCTTATTTAGGCCATTTGGTATCCGAACACGCGACTTTTGGTATAAGCACGCTAACCCCTACACCAAGCCCGTGGGCGATGTAAAATTTATAAAAAGAAAAATATATTTTGTTAACATGGCAACCATTTCTCCTATCTTTCCTATGAAGTACAAGAGTAAAATGGTATTCATAAGATTTTAATAGAATATACATTTTAAAGAGCATTTAAAAAATAATTGATTGTTGAATTTTAATCAAATTCGTTGGAGCGAATTTTTAGAAAATCGAAAAAAAAAAAACTGAAAAAGTACTACAACTCTGGCCGATTTTGTTCAAGAGCTTCGTGTCACGTGTCATGTGGGTCCCTAACTTGAATATAAAATTTAAACCTCGTAGCTCAATTCATTCATACTTAAAATTGAACACACACCCGCACACCACCTAGAGGCAGACCATGTCGCGAAAATCATATCAAACTTAGCTTGATTTATAAGCATTTTATTAATCAAATATTATGGGGCACCGAAGGTGCGACGCGGAGTAAAATTCCCCAATTTGGCCACAATAGCCCCACCCCCTGACCCCCTGTCTATGGCCCTACCTACAAGTCGAAAACTGAGATAATAAAATAAAACTGACAAATGACCAGCCGGCATGGTATTTCAGATATTGTCTTCTCGTATTCTCTCAGTTTATTAATACAAATGTCACAAAAGAGGAAAACCAAATTTTAAAATAATAATTTGATAAGGGCAATAAAATTTTAAACGAGCTTTTAAGGGGGCTAATAATAAAAAAAAAATAAAATCAATAAGATATGATTTCAGAAGAAACAAACAAAACAGCAAACGTTTTTATGAACCACCTTCTGTTAAATTTGTGCAAATATTATTATTTTAATTAAACATTATTATGAAAGATTCAAGTCTATTTCCTTCTTTTGTGTAAATTTTAATAGATTCTTAAACATTCTGAGAATTTCAAAGCGCACAAGATTCCAGAGCCAAGAGCAAAGGGTAAATTTAATAAAGAGCCGTACGCTGGCGCCATCCTGGCGGTCATTCGGATGAACTAATTAACCTTTATTTTAAATTCTATTTACACGTATAATATACTTGTATTTTTATAATAAATGGTCCAGATAAAATAAATAATTTTAATTTTACTCACTATTTAATGAGAAGAGATGAAATGAAGGGGGTTGTCTTGATATACACACAAACACTAAAACAATGTTAACACTTCACAATCTCAAAATCTACTAATAAAGGAGATGTCGACCAGACTGACATACCGCTTGTTGAGTGACGTAACAATTTTCTCGGCTTCTGATTGGTCAGCTTAACCCGCCAAGGATCAAGGGATCCCGCCAATATTATTCATTAATAATTCTCTTTTATTATTATTAAAATATATAACTATTAAGAGAAAAAAAATCAAAAATAAATACAGTAGAGTCCCGGTAATCCGAACCTCGCTAATCCGAACTCTTTTTGCGTACAATTTTTTTTTTAAGAGGAATATAAATGAAAATTGGACATTAAAGGGACTTTATTTTATTAAAAAATACGAAATATTTATTTAGAGTTTAATATCACCGACAAGTTTCACGGTTTACAACGTTATAAATACGACTTTATTATCAAAATTAACTAATTCAAGTTCACAATTCCGGTTAATCCGAACTTCCCGATAATCCGAACGACCCTCGGTCCCAATTAGTTCGGATTAACGGGACTCTACTGTAATTCATTTTTTGATGGAATATAAAAAAAAAACTTTTTATTTGATATGGCAATTTGAATATAGGCCTACGTATATATTGATGACATCTCGTTAATTATTTCAATAACCTGTTTCTATACAATCAGGAGTTTGGAGAATGACGTCACTAGGGGGTGAACGTTCTTAAATTAAAAAGTCAAAAAAATAATGACTACCTCTATATTATTTAAGTAACAGAAAATAAAAATGAAAATTTTTAAAATTTTTATTCTAAAGTACATTTTCTCTATGAAATTCGGGACTTATTAAAAAAATCCCATAAAATTTGGGGCCGTAGTTTGCAAGTTGTACGCAATTCAATATGCAAAGTTTTTATTTTTTATAACGTGTATTTAATTAGGGCTTAAGAAACGGCGAGACGAGGGGAAATGGCGCCTGCACCTCCCCTCCAGGCATTGTCCCGCCGGCTATTTTTGGAAATAACTATTAAACCCTTTCTAAAAACATTCTAATATCTCCAACGCAAATCTATCGTCTAAATAGAGTGATTCATTAGACCGAGAGAGAATTATTTCACTTGTTGTTAAGTAACAAAAAATAATGCTCTCTCTCTTGGATGGGAGAGACAAATAATTAATCGTATAAAACGACTAGTATTTATTTATTTTATAGCGCTACTCTTTTCAATATTCTCTCGATTTTAAAAAATAGTTTTTTTGACGTGACAACGTCTTACAAATCATGTTAGAGGGGCTTGCACGAAAAAGTTTATTGGCTAGAATAACTCCTCTGTCTTAAGAGGTATAATTATGAGAAATATACGGTTAGAAAGAATGAGTTATCAGCTAAAGATTTCACCATTTATTTTTTTCCTATTATTTTATTTTACCGCGCTGCGGTAAATTCTAATTTGAAAGTTTAAACTCCTGTAGATTCTGAACGGCTAATCAGATCAGAGTAAATGGGATGTCATTTGGTGCAGAAAGGAAACCTCTAATAGAATAAATAAAAAAATCCCGAGTAATTAACTCCAAAATTGGTTTTTTTCTCGAAAAACCTCATTTTTTAGGCAAAAAAATATCGAAAAATAGCCCTACTTGTGCAACGCATAGCGACTTGACCATAAAAGCTACATTAAATCTAAATATAGTTTTAGAAAGAGTGGTTCAATACCCCCAGGGCTTTTTTTTCTTTTTTTTTGATATGAGGTCATTTTACCGCATGAGTGCACTCGGCGGGATTTCGTTTTTCGAAATTTTAAACCCCTGTAGATTCCGAACGGCTAATCAGATCTGATTAACTGAGATGTCATTTGGTGCAGAAAGATAACCTCTAATAGAATAAATAAAAAAATCCCCAGTAATTAACTCCAAAATTGGTTTTTTCTCGAAAAACCTCATATTTTAAGCATAAGTCGCCCTTAATGGATAAAAAAAGCCACCCCTGTCATATATTGTTTCAATGAAAATGTTTGAACATGTTTATTTATGAAAACAAACTACTAGTAAAAAAATAGGTGTTGGCTGTGTCTTCTACACAGCCGGTGGCTTTTTAACGTGACAACGTCTTTTGCTTGATTTCAAAAAAATTTTTTTTTCCTTACCTATATTTAAATATAAAGAGAGAAAGTATTGTTTTTATATTTTTTTACTAGTAGTTTGTTTTCATAAATAAACATGTTCAAACATTTTCATTGAAACAATATATGACAGGTGTGGCCAAACTTTTATCCATTAAGGGCGACTTATGCTTAAAATATGAGGTTTTTCGAAAAAAAATTAATTTTGGAGTTAAGTACTCTGGATTTTTTTTATTTATTCTATTAGAGGTTATCTTTCTGCACCAAATGACATCTCATTTAGTCTGATCTGATTAGCCGTTCGGAATCTACAGGGGTTTAAAATTTCGAAAAACGAAATCCCGCCGAGTGCTCTTATGCGGAAAAATGACCTCATATCAAAAAAAAAGAAAAAAAGCCCTGGGGGTATTGAACCACTCTTTCTAAAACTATATTTAGATTTAATGTAGCTTTTATGGTCAAGTAGCTATGCGTTGCACAAGTAGGGCTATTTTTCGATATTTTTTTGCCTAAAAAATGAGGTTTTTCGAGAAAAAAACCAATTTTGGAGTTAATTACTCGGGATTTTTTTATTTATTCTATTATAGGTTTTCTTTCTGCACCAAATGACATCTCATTTGGTCTGATCTGAATAGCCGTTCGGAATCTACAGGGGTTTAAACTTTCAAATTAGAATTTACCGCAGCGCGGTAAAATAAAATGATAGGAAAAAAATAAATGGTGAAATCTTTAGCTGAAAACTCATTCTTTCTAACCGTATATTTCTCATAATTATACCTCTTAAGACAGAGGAATTATTCAAGCCAATAAACTTTTTCGTGCATGCCCCTCTAACATGCCACTATAGACACATGATTTGTAAGACGTTGTCACGTCAAAAAAAATAAAAACAATACTTTCTCTCTTTATATTTCAATATAGGTAAGGAAAAAAAATTTTTTTTGAAATCAAGCAAAAGACGTTGTCACGTTAAAAAGCCACCGGCTGTGTAGAAGACACAGCTAACACCTAATTTTTTTTCTCTCTTATTGTCTTTAGAATACACTGACCACAACTCTTATTTATTTTTACATTCTCTTACCTCTATATATGTTAATAAATAGAGAGAGAAAAGTATTGCGATCATGTCAAAAATTCGATGTCCAGATTTTGATGGATATACACGTTTTGAGGTCCGCTGAATTCAAAAAAGTGGTTTTCGAACCATGGTCTCTGTGTCTGTCTGTCTGTGTTCAATTTTAAGCAAAACGGAATTGAGCTAGGAGGACGAAATTTTATATTTAAGTTAGTCATCACCCCTGGAGCGTGAAAATAAGCTTTTAAACAAAATCGACCAAAAAGTACTAGCACATTACTAATGTACTTTTTCAGTTTTTTTTTTTTTTTTTTTTCGATTTTCTCAAAATCCGCTCTAAACCTGATTAAAATTCAAAAATCAATTATTTTTTTGATGCTCTTTTTTTTTTTTTAATTTTCACTTTTATTAGGAAAGAGGATGAAGCCAAATAATAATAATAAGCAATTATTTGGCTGCATCCTCTTTCCTATTAAACATATCAGCTACAGAGTCTAACTCCAATTAGAGAGAGACGGAGGAGATATTGGCAATGTTTGAAATCGTGTACAGAAGCTAAACATTGTATCTCAAACGGTTCTCGATATATTAGCAAAAAACAAAAAAAAAATATTCAACTTTGACCCCCCTGAATCTTGAAAACGAAGCGTCTGGGCATATTAAGTTTATAGAAAAAAAAAGGTCTTATTTTTTCATGTAGAATCATCTCCTTTTCTAGGTACCTGTTATTTCCGGGCACCCTATATATCGGCGGAAACCAAATATATGTCGACACGGAAAATCTGGTGTGACAAGCACAGAACACAACTTTCGATTACCGAAGGCAAGAGAAAGTTGTGTGCTGGGCGACAGTCACACCAGATTTTTTTAAGTAGGCTATACGAATATTATTTGACCTTTTTTTTTTAGTATTCGGATCCTGTTCGAGCATTTATTTATTATGAAATTTCAAAAAAAAAGTCGGAAAGCAGAATGATCTAGGGCGTCTATGCCGATATCGAGAGGCGGGGGCGGGGGCAAGCGCCCCCCTCACCCCCACCTGGATACGCTACTGGTAGCTACTTGTGAATTAAAAATAAAAATGCAAAAGTGAAAGAGAGAGAGCCCTTTAATAAGATATTCTCTCTCTATTTACCAAAATAAACTGTTAAGGAGAAATTTCTATACAATTTGAAAACAATAGATTAATGTACATAGATTGAATGAGCAGAGAAAGAGAGAGAGAGAGAGAGAGTGGTGGTATATTTGCTTATTTAACTCTAGGGATTACAACTACAGGAATATTTCATATTCCATCTGTTAAAAGCAGCCAGAGAGCGAGACTTGACACAATCAGAATAATAATAATAATAATAATACGTTCTCTAATAACTGACGATGTGTAATTGTGAAATAGACTTCACATTTTGTGTTTAGTCTTCTTAATAATATCAAATTATCTATTTTGTATATTTAACAATAGAAAATATGATGTAACTGGTCGCACAGTACTCTTGAATTGAAAGTTGTGTTCTGTGCTTGTTACACCAGATTTTTTGAGTGCACGTATTTATCGATTCCGGCAGTACATTAGAATTTGAAATGTAAAATATAAACGGAAAATATTTATATATTGAGTAGTGAGGATATCCAAAGCAGCCAAAAGCAATAAAGAAAATTATATACGTATATATTTCATACGTTTTTCGACGTTTCGGCCGATATTCCGGCCTTCATCAGGACAAAATGCTGTTTGCCTCGAGCTCATAGAGGCTCTTGGCAACTCCTGACAATGCGTTTGAGCGAATATTCGTCGGATGTCATGTCTTCTGGTTCATTAGTGATGAAGTCATAACATCAGACGAATATTCGCTCAAACGCATTGTCAGGAGTTGCCAAGAGCCTCTATGAGCTCGAGGCAAACAGCATTTTGTCCTGATGAAGGCCGGAATATCGGCCGAAACGTCGAAAAACGTATGAAATATATATATAATTTTCTTTATTGCTTTTGGCTGCTTTGGATATCCTCACTACTCATGGGCGTACCCAGCGAGGGGCAGGGGGGCAGCTGCCCCCCCTAGAAGCAACAAAAAAAAAATTAAATTGATACAGGACAGAGGAGTTGGCAGCCAATTTTAGAGCCTCTATATTAAATAAAAACTCTCAATTCTGGATACGTTTCGGCTTTATTCTACTAAGGCCATCATCAGTCCCATTAGAGCTGGAAAGACATACATTAATATATAAAGATGACAGTTACAAAATACAAATAAAATATTTTATATAAAATATAAAAATCTCACAGTATTAATATATAGAGTTGTTATAATGGAATATTTTTTATATACATTAGTTGGTATATAAATAATTTCTATTTTGTATGCTTCCAGTTTTTAATACGTGTGTATACGTCTAAGTAACAATTTGATTTGATCAGATATTTCTTAAATTTACAAATATATTTTTCAATGAGATGGGATTATATCAATGACCCTTATTATTAGGACATTGCCTGAGGTGAGAAGCCGAAATAAATATTTATATAACATATTTGCGTTGTTATTATAGACAAGAAAATCCTATAATCCGGTCAAAAAGGTTAAAAGAATATTGCTTCTCTATGAAAAAAATAATTTAAAAAACAAAATTTTCCCTTTATATAAAAACTTTTTTTTTTTTTTTTTTAAAAAATAATAAACATATTTTTTTTTTTTTTTTTTTTTTTTTTTTTTATTATATAAAAAATATATATATATATATATGCACACACCTATATTTTCAACAGAGCGTCATTGTTAGTCAAGAAAGAGAGATATAAAAACCGCTTAGTCCGTCGCAGTCCGTCTGAAAATTTAGCGCCCTGCTTCCCATTGCCTTGACAAAACATTTTTCCGCAAACAGCCTTTTTGTAGTATTTTCTACTTGCATCAAGACTATGGCATTATCTAGATCGAAAGAATGATTTGTCATCGTGGCATGAGAGCAAAGGGCTGTGGACGTTTTTTTATTCTTAATATCTCGTCTGTGATCTCCCATCCTATCCTAAAAAAAAAAAAAAAAAAAAAAAAAAAATATGTTTATTATTTTTTAAAAAAAAAAAAAAAAAAAAAAAAAAGTTTTTATATAAAGGGAAAATTTTGTTTTTTAAATTATTTTTTTCATAGAGAAGCAATATTCTTTTAACCTTTTTGACCGGATTATAGGATTTTCTTGTCTATAATAACAACGCAAATATGTTATATAAATATTTATTTCGGCTTCTCACCTCAGGCAATGTCCTAATAATAAGGGTCATTGATATAATCCCATCTCATTGAAAAATATATTTGTAAATTTAAGAAATATCTGATCAAATCAAATTGTTACTTAGACGTATACACACGTATTAAAAACTGGAAGCATACAAAATAGAAATTATTTATATACCAACTAATGTATATAAAAAATATTCCATTATAACAACTCTATATATTAATACTGTGAGATTTTTATATTTTATATAAAATATTTTATTTGTATTTTGTAACTGTCATCTTTATATATTAATGTATGTCTTTCCAGCTCTAATGGGACTGATGATGGCCTTAGTAGAATAAAGCCGAAACGTATCCAGAATTGAGAGTTTTTATTTAATATAGAGGCTCTAAAATTGGCTGCCAACTCCTCTGTCCTGTATCAACTGATATCTACAGCCACCTTATCTTACATCAAAAAAATTAAATGTTTATAAAGTGATGAAACGAAACAAAATTGGTGGTTGGCGACGGGGAATGATTCTTTTTGTTAGGACTCGAAGGTTTTTAGGCCTTTAATTCGAAGGCTTTACCCCTCTATATAAAAAATAGCTATGTCACAATCTGGACGACCATGATCTGACCATGCCCCCCCCCCCCTAGATTTGGTACGCCCATGTCACTACTCAATATATATTTCAGCCACTCTTCCTGAAATATTTATATTTTGTTTCCATATAATATAATATATTTGCCACAAGAGTAAAATTTGATTCAAACAATTCGTTCTATATAGAGATATTTTGTTCACAGACACACACACACACAGACAGAGCATGTTGCAAAAATCATTTTTTTGAACTCAGAGGACATGTACTTCCAGGGAAATCTCGACAACTATTATTTTCATCCCGAAATTCCTTTAACTTTTTGAGTTTTTAATTTCTAAAGTTATGATTTCTCCCAAAGGAAATGCATGAGGAAACATTTATGTATTCTTTGCATTGATGCATTTCTAAGAATCCAAACAATTACTCGAGCAGGCACTGGATTGGAATGCAATAATAATTTTCTTTTCATAATTGAACCCTGTTATGCAATAGTGTGTCAAGCGCAAAAAAAAATTAAAAATTGAGTTAAGCACGGAATAATGTTTCAAATGCTATAATTAATCATCAACCATAATATAATAGTATTAAATTAATTAATACTATAATTAATAGTATTTTTTATGAAATATGTCCTAAAAAAATTTAGTGTTATTTGCACAATTGACAAAAAAAATTATATATAATCCAATCAAAACAAAAAACTTTAATGTTAATTTTCTCAAAACTAGGTAGGTGGCGCTTGACGCACTAATGCGTAACAGGGTTCAATTAAGAAAAGGCAGTGGGCCGCCCTCGGGGCTTGGTGTAGGGGTTAGCGTGCTAACCTCGTATACCAAAAGTCGCGGGTTCGGACCCCATGATTTTATTTAAGACAATTGGATACCAAATGGCTTAAATAAGAATGCCTGGACTCTAAATAAATATATATTAATAAATAACGGTTATCGTAAAAGTCTTATATGGCCTAAGTTGTAGAAAAGACTGTGTGAATGTGTGTGTGAGTGGAAAAAAAAAGGGCAGTGGGTTCTCGGGTCTTGGTGTAGTGGCTAGCGTACTGGCCTTCTTCACCAAGGATCGCGGGTTCGCATCCCGTCTCATGCGACAAAATTTTAATTAGCTACCAATAAATTGAAATAAATAATAAATAGCCTCCGATGCCGAAAAAGAACTTAAATAAAATTAAAAATAAATTAAAGTCATAGGCGGGCCCGAGCCAGCTGAGGGGATCCAGGGGGTGATAAAAAATGAATGAAGCGTTGATGGCATCGGCACGTAACAATCAAGGTATTGTTTATAGACGGCGCTTGAATGAAACGAGCTTTTGCCAAGAGAGGGAAGGGAGGGAGAGAGAGCCCTTTATTTGCCTATTCATTCACCATCTCCATATAGCTTGGTTTCATTCCCCCGTAGAGAGAGAGACAGAGTCAAAAAAAAACTCTTTTATTATTATTCTTTGGAATATTTTCTATTTAAATCTATTTGAAATAAATAAATTTACTCTCTGCTGCTGCTTCATTAAACTTCATCTCTCAACACACACACACACACATCTCATATAATCAAGAGAAAAGAAAGAATGAACGCTAGAGGGCATCGGCAAATCACAAAGTCCTCTCCCCCCCCCCTCCCTCTCCCTCTCTCTCTTGACCATTTTGTTTTTGTTCTTGTCATATTTATGTGCATCTTTTAGAAGAGAAGGCAATTGATTAAGAGACTTAAAACTCTTAATGGGCGAGGAGAAGGGGGTGAGGCTTTTTCATTATTGTAGTAAATTCTTTTTTTTTTTTTTTTTTTTTTGAATAGGAATTATGACATCATAATTATTCTATATATATAACAGGGGCGTATATAGAAATTTTTTTTCGGGGGGGTCCTGTTCTCAAAAATTTTTCTGCGAAAAATTTTGTTTTTCGCTGAACCAAAATTTTTTCCATCCGCGGAACCAAAATTTTTTTTATATGCCGTTCGCGGAACATTTCACTTTTTTGCGGAACCTGGAATTTTCGTGCTGCGGGACCGAGCAAACATTTCGGGGGGGGGGGAGGGCCGAGACCCATTATTGTCTATATATCCCTATAGGGCTATATGCATTTAGAAAATTTCGGGAGGGGGGCCCGGCCCCCTCGGCCTCCGCCCCTTATGGGGCTCTCTCCCGAAACCGGAAAATTAAAAAAAATTAATAGTGAAATGGTGCAATTCTAGACTATGACCTGAGAAGCGGAAGGCTTGGTGGTAACAGCGATTTCCCGAATCGTAGTCTTAAGTATAGAATTCGAATATTGAAATTCAGGTAGGTACAGTGAGTGCATGGGTGCTGATGCCTCGGGCTTGCCCGTTTTAAAATCTAAATATGAGGCACTCACGAAAATTTGCAAAGTATTATTTTATTTACTTGCGTAAATAATTTTAACTAGTGTTGATAAGTGGCTGTAGACTTTGAATTGGGTATAGGAGACTTTACAGTCAAGGAATTAAATAAAAAAATTTTATTTAATTAATTAATTAATTAATTAATTAACCGTTGACGTTTCGGTCGCAAATCACTACCTTCCCCAGGACGATTAATTGTTAGAATACAAGGTTGACAGTATTATATTCAATTACCATTGTAAATTATACAATATTTATTTGGGCTATATGTATTAAAAGTGAGTGACTTGCTCGCTTAGGGCTTCTTACAATCAATGGACCACATTGATAATTGAATATAATACTGTCATCCTTGTATTCTAACAATTAATCGTCCTGAGGAAGATCGTTATTTGCGACCAAAACGTCGACGATTAATAACACTAGTCGGCAAGGTTTTTTTTATAAGAAATCTGATTAGTGAATCTAGTGCATTTTTTTCATTCTGAATTCAGATAAGTAGTTAGAATTTTCCCCATCAGGCACAGTTTTAGAGATATAGAGCAAAATAGATTTTAATAGAAAATGTGCTCTAAAACGGCTTTTATTTAGAATGTTCAAATTATTTTTAACGCCGCACCCCATAAAAATATGCAAATAGTTAGAATACATATAAATTTTAAGTTTCATCCCAATCGGAGGTCATTTAGACGTGCCGCAAACGGCTTAAAGTTTAGAAAAATCGAAATTTTCAAGATTTTTTTTGCTTTGGTCACCCCTAATACAATTTTAGATATCCCTGAATGCAAAAAACATATATGTACGATATTCTATAGTTCTTTGGCTTTCTAAAAATCATTCATTCATAAAAATATGCTAATTATTAACGAAATTATTAACAAAAACGTCAGCAAAGAAAAAACACAAGTACACTCACTGGTCGAAAAAAAATGGACCTCTTGTTCTTTTAGAAGTATAAATAAAGATATGAGATCCCCCCCCCACTTTTCATTGCATGATTTAAAATTTTTAACAAAAAAGTACTTTATTTCAAAGTGAATCAACCAAGTTCCTCAGATAACGTTTTCTTTTCAAAGTGCAAAAATACAACACCTGCAGAAATAGTGACTGAAACGTTGAAATTTTCAAATATGAGTCGGATGGAAGCCAGGTAAGAAATCAGACAAAAATTTAATCAATCTTTATCTAATTTTTAATTTCGGTTGCCGACGTTTCGGACGGAAATCGCATCCTTCCTCAGGACAATCGGTAGTTAGTAAAATACAGATATGATACTTCCTGTTGCCCTGAGGAATGATGCGTTTTGCGTCCGAAACGTCGGAAATCAAAATTAAAAATTAGATAAAAGATTGATTAAATTCTTTCCTGGCGTAATCTTTTAAAAATCTAATAATAATTTTATTTTTATGAAGAAAACAAAAATTGATCTTTTTTCGGTCAATCTTTATTTAATGAAAATTATTAATCAATTCTAGATTGGGACGTTTTAATTCTAGATTAGAATTATTTTCAGACTATTTTATTTTTATGACAATATTTTTTCCTCTTCTTTCCTGAAATAGGAGATTTTTCTCTTTGATTTATTCTTTTAAATTTTTGTTAACTCTAATCATTTTTCCCCCTTTGAATACTCATCGGCCCCCCCGCTTATTTATCGCCCCCCTGATATCCCAAATCGCCCACTTGGGGGCGATCGCCCCCAGGTTGGGAACCACTGGTGTGCGACCAGCCCACCAGATTTTTTAATCAACCATCGATTGACAATCAACTAAAAAAAGAAAAAAAAAAGCACCAAATGAATATTTCAAATTTGAATAGTGAAAAAGAATAATAGAACATTATTTTTTTTTTTTTTTTGTTCCCTCTCAAACAGATAAGTCATTCATTGTTCCATTTAGATAAAAAAAAAAAAAAAAAAACGAAACGGCATCTCACTCATATAGCATGTATCATAATTAGAAATTGAATAATATATCATACATACTAGAAGGGCATCATGCACAGGATTGTCTCTGAGATAGGCTGCTGCCTCGTGTGTCAATTTATGACAGACAGGCAAGGCAAATTCGCTATCATTCGTTTGTTAGCTATTGGAGACAGATCTCTCTGTTTGATGGATCTCTATTTACTCATTGTCTGTCTAACTCGCTCTCTCTGTGTGTGTATATATGACGGAAACATAAGCGAACATGTTAGTGTTTAGGACAAACTGCCCATCGCTTTCACACATCACTTTGAAGGGAATAACGAGACGGGTAAAAGGGAAAAATATATATATATATATAGAGAGAGGAACATCATTATCTATGCAGATGAGCCCCCGGGAATAGAACTCGGGACTCTTTTGTCGTCGTCGTCGTCGTCGTCGTTGGGGCATCACGTCGATGCCTGAGGCAACGCAAGCGAATCGATCGACGTCCCCCCACCCCCCGCCCCCTTCCTTTTGCCTTGGTATTCTCAGGCCCTTAGGCTCTTCGTGTTTCTGGTCTCTCTCTCTCTCTCTATCTCCGCCCCCATCCATCCCTCCTCTCCTTCTCCCGATCACCCATCAAATCATGAGATACCATCGGCACAACAACAAAAACAACCAGAATGGAGGAGACACCTTTTTTTTTTGTACTTTCTCTTACCTATATATGTTCGATTTCGAGATTTTGATGGATATACAAGTTTTGAGTTAGTAAAAGAATTAGATTTGTGGTTTATTTGTAAAAATTACAACGTTTCGGTCACACATTCTGTGGCCTTCTTCAGGTACAATTCATCTGTGACAACCTTTGTAATCTTAGCTGAATTGTACCTGAAGAAGGCCACAGAATGAGTGGCCGAAACGTTGTAATTTTTACAAATAAATCATATTGACTTTGGCGCTGAATGCATTATATCTGATAGATCGTAATGTATTTTATGAAAAGTCTGTCAAAGAACTTAAGGTGCGCGTCTCGGGGTGCTAATTTTGTGAGATTGCGGCCACAATTTTGAAGCTATCGACCTCAATTTTTTTAAATTAAAGCTATTTAAAATATCTACAACTACTAGAAGCCCTTTTTTTGATTTTCAAAAAAAAAAATTTTTTAGATTAATGGCATTAAATAAAAGATATTTAAAAAAAGGAGCTCTATAAGTTGTAGATAATTAAATTAGTAATCATTGTGTTAAAAAATAATTAATTCTTTGCCTTTAATTAATTAGCTGGAAGCTCTAGAATGAAATGCAATTTGTCCCTTATATTCCTATGGGGAAAACTAACGCCATCTCTTGCCGCCTCGAGTCAATCGTGCTTTAACGGTTTTTCGAGACGCGCACCTTAAGAGGTTTTTCTGTTGACTGAACTCTAGCCATGAATATGGTCGCATAGTCGACCGAAACGTCGCTGTGGGTTCTCTATTAAAGAAATAAATTTAGCTGCTCGGCATTTTATTTTTCTACTACATACTGATTCAGCTATTCGCCTCGCTAACATTTACAAATCAACTTAACAAAATCGGCCAAATAGTACAAGTTCTTTCATGGGCGTACCCAGCGGGGGCAGGGGGGGTAGCTGACCCCCCCCTAGAAGCAAAAAAAAAATTAAATGTTTATAAAGTGATGAAACAAAACAAAATTGGTGGATGGCGACGGGGAATGGTTTTTTTTTTGTTAGGACTCGAGGGTTTTTAGGCCTTTAATTCGAAGGCTTTACCCCTCTATATAAAAAAAAAAGCTATGTCCCAATTTGGACGACCATGATCTGACCATGCCCCCCCCCCCTAGATTTGATCCTGGATACGCCCATGAGTACTTTACTGATGTACTTTTTCAATTTTTTTTTCGATTTTCTCAAATTACGATTTTGATTAAAATTCAAAAATCAATTATTTTTTAGATGCTCTTTAAAATGTATATTCTCATTTTGTCATTAAAATCTTGTGAAGCACACTTTACTTTTGTATTTAATAGGAAAGAATAGAAGTCATGATTAGGACTGCGCAAAATAATAGATTAATCGATTATTTACCGATTATTAGCTGAATTGTACCTGAAGAAGCCCATAGAATGAGGGGCCGAAACGTTGTAATTTTTACAAATAAACCACAGTTAAACCGAAAATCGAATTCTTTTACTAATGATAACAACTGTGAAAGCCTAAACTCCAAAATACGTTTAGAGCTATCGATTATTTACTGATTATTTTCTTAAAAATAATCGATTATAAAAAAATCTGGTGTGACTGGTCGCACAGCAGTTTTTTTGTGTCGACATATGTTTAGTTTCCGACATCACGGTACACAGTGGCGTAGCGAGCGTAACTCGCGTCCGGGGCACAATATCTTTTTAGCGCCCGCCCCGACATTCGAAAAACCATATAATATTATATGTTAAATATACTAGCAAATTAATAAATAAATAAAGTAAAATAAATAGTCATAGGCTCAAGCTAGGCTTTAAATTCGAGATAAAAATATCCAGCAATTATTTGTTTTGCGGACCATTTGGCGCCCCTTTGTGAGTAGCGCCCGGGGCATGATGACCCCCTTGCCCCCCCCCCCCTCGCTACGCCACTGACGGTACATTCGAATTTCAAGATGTAAAATTTATATTTTGTTACCATGGCAACCATTTCTCATCTATGAAGTACAAGAGTAGAGTGTGCTTCGAAAGATTTCAATGCCAAAATGAGAATATACATTTTAAAGAGAATCTAAAAAATATTTGATTTTTGAATTTTAATTAAAATAGAGCAAATTTTGAGAAAATCGAAAAAAAACTGGAAAAGCATAGCAGTAAAGTACTAGTACTCTTTGGCCGATTTTGTTTAAAAGCTTATTTTCACGCTCCAGGGGGGTGCCTAACTTAAATATAAAATTTCATAGCTCAATTCCTTCATGTTTAAAATCTAACACAAACACACACACAGACAGACCATGTCGCGAAAATCACTTTTTTGGATTCAAGGGACCTCAAAACGTGTATATCCATTAAAATTTCGACATCGAATTTTTGACATGAATCCAATACTTTCTCTCTCTATATATTAACATATATAGAGGTAAGAGAAAGTAAAATTAGATTTCTATTCATCACTTATTAATTTTATCCAATCATAATCTCCCAACCAAAAACAAACAAAATTAAAATATACCTTTCAATATATAAAGCACTTTGATATCATCTCAGTTTGAGGGACACCAAGCGGCGAGAGTTCGAACTAAATAGTTGTTGTATGATTTGATTCTCTTATGCACGTGACATTCAAGTTCCAAGAATACCTTGGTTCCAAGTAAAATGGATATTCTTAGAAATTATTTTAATAACGATTTGTTAAAATGATTTAAGACATTTATATAATAAAAAAAAAATAAGAAATAGGATTTTTATCAAATAGAAATTTATATGGTAGAAAATTTTAGGATACACGATTTTACAAGAGAATAGAGAGAGAGAGTGAGATTAATTAAACTAAATAAATACCATTAATAATAATCCTGAGTCGACCCCGCAGTGTGAGAGTAAGACAGATGACCACCATTCAAATTAATAATCCATTATCCAAGAGCACTGATTAAAACACTGATCAACACTAATAATCACAAAATAAAAAAATACTTTTAATAAAAAACGCGAATATGTAGTGAAAGAATGGCGCGCCAAAAGCCAACTGACTCTTCAAAGGTGGCTGGCTTCCCTTTCTTCTTTAAAAAAGGAGGGGGTTCAATGAGGAGTGGGGGAGATGGCGCGTAGAATGAACGCATTCTTTTAAATCTGGTGTGACGTTGCACAGCACACAAATATCTGTTAGCTTCGATAATCGAAAGTTGTGAATATATTTAGTTCTGGGTAGTATGGTACATTAGAATCAGGGAGGTATTAGAATTCAAATGTAAAATTTATAAACATCAGACAAAAACGTAAAAAATTTAAATTAAAAAAAAATTTGTTGTAAATTTGTTTTTGAGAAGGCCCGGGGCCCTCGGGGTTGAGAGTATTTTTAAAATATTTTTGTTTTGACTACAAATCATTTGAAATAAATAGGGATGGGGTCTAAATGGCCTTAGATGCCGAAAAAGACCTTAAAGAAAAAAAAAAAAAAAAAAAATATTTTTGTGTATGGAGGTGGGGGATATTTAAAAATGAGTTGCCCCTCCCCCCCCCATCACTGAAAAAATTCAATATACATCTCAGGTATAGGCCCCCCTCTTCTAGAGACGCCCCAGGCCCTTAATTGTCACGGAACGCCCCTGCATATGTCGACACAAAAAATCTGGTGTGACAAGCACAGAATACAACTTTCTCTTGCCGAAGGGTTAGAGAAAGATGTGTGTTGTGCGATCAGTCACACCAGATTTTTGTTTACTTTTCACCTATGTTTAAAAATGAAAATAAATATTTTTTATTTTAATTTTATCATAATCAGTATATGGTATATGGAAAGGTTGGGAAGGGAGGGGTGGAACCATTTCAGAGGACTAGTGGGGTTTATGCGAGGGGTGGGGGGATTTAGTTCCAGACCAGAGGCCAGAGATAGCGCCACTGGCGGCGTCAAAATAAGACTAATTTCATGCCAACATAAATAAATAAAAATTATTTAAAAATTTGTCAAAATTCCAGAGTTACCAAAATTTATATTCCACAAATCCTTTCTATCGTTATAATGAGAGTTAAATGAAATAATAAGTTAGCATTAAAAATAAAAGGAAATTGATAATATGATTTTAAAAAAAAAGTGCAGGAGGTGGATTTGAACTCGCGAAGCTTGGTTACGTGTGGATGGGAAAAAAATATAGATTGCTTGTTGACGAATTAACCACTTGAGCCAAACTTTATTTTATTGATGTAAGGAAAAATAAGCCATATAAGAAACATGAAATAAAAGAAGTATTAAAAAAATTTTAATATTCCACAAATGATATATCATTTTTCATTAATTTTTATGCGGATTAATAATTTATAATCGAAATATCAATTGCATGCATAGTTTTCAAATAATTCAATGGACAAACGTCAGATTGTTTATGGCTTGATGTAATTAAAACAAAAACTCTATCTAACATATGATACATGTAATTAATTCTTGAATTCCCCCTGATTCCAGAGAACTAAAGCCCTTTTAATTATATGATCTAATTTGGGAGTTATTGGCGATCAAAGTTACGGTTAATTTCGACCTTAATGACATCAACACTCGATTTTCTATATTTTCGAAAAAGCTTATTTAGCATTGTCTGATTAAAACCAAATTTTTACCAGAGATTTATAATTAAAAAATGAGTTTTTTTCTAAAATTTCATTGAGATTGGTAAAGAAATAAATAAAATATTGACTATTTTGTAAATTGACTTTTAGAATTCGGGATCTCGGATGGGTAAAGAGAGCCGTCTATGAACCGGCTCTGGGCTTCCATCTGAGATCCCGAATTCTAAAAGTCAATTTACAAAATAGTCAATATTTTATTTATTTCTTTACCAATCTCAATGAAACTTTAGAAAAAAACTCATTTTTTAATTATAAATCTCTGGTAAAAATTTGGTTTTAATCAGACAATGCTAAATAAGCTTTTTCGAAAATATAGAAAATCGAGTGTTGATGTCATTAAGGTGGAAATTAACCTTAACTTTGATCGCCAATAACTCCCAAATTAGATCATATAATTAAAAGGGCTTTAGTTCTCTGGAATCAGGGGGAATTCAAGAATTAATTACATGTATCATATGTTAGATAGAGTTTTTGTTTTAATTACATCAAGCCATAAACAATCTGACGTTTATCCATTGAATTATTTGAAAACTATGCATGCAATTGATATTTCGATTATAAATTATTAATCCGCATAAAAATTAATGAAAAATGATATATCATTTGTGGAATATTAAAATTTTTTTAATACTTCTTTTATTTCATGTTTCTTATATGGCTTATATTTCCTTTAATCAATAAAACAAAGTTTGGCTCAAGTGGTTAAGTCGTTATCAAGTAATCTATATTTTTTTCCCATCCTCACGTAACCAAGCTTCGCGAGTTCAAATCCACCTTCTGCACTTTTTTTTTTAAATCATATTATCAATTTCCTTTTATTTTTAATGCTAACTTATTATTTCATTTATTTAATAGAATTTGTTTTTCATTAAGTACTAGACATAAAAAAATTTTCGATTAAATCGATGAAATGAAATGAAAATATTTCAAATAAAATTATATGAAGGCTATGCAGTAAGTTCAATTTTTGACATCTTGTAATAAATTTTGTTTTCAGAGACTGGCTCATCAAATGTTTATCACCTCCATATATAGATATAGAATGGCTTCTCATGTATTTTATAAATTTGTAAAAGCCTCCACAATCATGGATTGTATGTTAATTGATTATATTATATTGAAAATTAACAGACAGTTGTATCATGCATATCTTTGAATGTTCCAGTTGATCCACTGAGGATGTATTGCGGCGTTAGGCATTCCGAAATATTTGCCAATAAATTATTTTAACGTGGAAAGCTGTCGCTTTTTTTTTTCTCCATAACCTTAATTAAAAAGAGAGCCTGAAGGGGATGATAATTAGGTAGGTTCAGGGTAGGTTCATAAAAAAAAGGTAGAACATTTTAAATAATTCGATTTATTAGTAATTAGAATAAAAAAAAAATATTTCAAATAAAATTATAAATAAAGAAAAGAAAATTTTAAAAACAATAAGAAAGAGCAAATTATTTAATGGAGAGAACCAGAAGGGAAAATAGAAAAAAAAAGAATATTAAATACATATTACAATGTGTGATTATCCTTGAAAATTAAATATCCCCCTATATATACGTATATATATTTTGATAATTAGTCAATCAATGAATTAGATTCTGGGTAACAAATTGAAGATAATTCCGTTTATCAATATAAATAAATATTCGATTATATTATTAAGTTGAGAAAGGGAATTAAAACTGAAGAAATCGCATCTTTAGTTCCTTTTTTTTTTGTTTTCGTTTTTAAATTTTGTGAATCTGTAAAAAAAAAGAAAGATGAGAGATTTTTGAATGGATTTTGACAGTTAAAGTTGTAATAATTATTGTAATTAAATAAAATTACTTGTTTTCGGATCAAATGGTTTAATTATATTTTATTATCTATTGAATTGATTGTGCGAATACACAGGTAACTGCAAACTTGACAAGCATGCCTGTACAATCTTTTTGTACAAGCAAACTGTAGCGTCTGTAGAAGAATTTTACTCAAGCATGTTAATTGTGCAAGCGGCTTGATACCCGATTGAATGTTAATCATGCACAAGCATATTTGCGCAAGCAAAACTCTCTGCCATTTTATAGACCTCTTGACATTTGATATTTATTTAATTCATTTAAAATTTCAATTTAAATATTAATATTTATTGTATCTCTGTTTAAAGCAAGTGCGTATTTCTTTGAATAAATAACCTTTTGTTTCGCCCATTTTTATTAGGTTATTTAGGTTGCTTGAGCCGTGTGGTGGCAAAGGGAATTTATGCATGCTTGTACATGTACAAGAAGAATGCACATGCACGCTTGTCAAGTTTGCATTTACATGTTTAGCCGCCTTAAGGACGATCACAGTGTGATAAAATCATCTTCAGTACAAGCAACAGATACAAATTTTATAAAAATTCTATTCTTGGCGGGCGTATTTACTTTAAAATACCATTAGTTAGGAATGTGTGACGATTTACAAAACACTCGTTATTTGTATTAAAATTATGATTCCATCACACTGCGATCAAATATAAAATAAACGGATAATACGCAAATTATTTGTCCTTATGAAAATTAATTTAATTATTTTTTACTATACAAATAAACTACAACAGGGCCCGTTCTGAGGGAGGGCGGAAAGCAAACTCGAACTGTCCTTATGGGCGCCAAAATTTGGGGGCCAGCGTTTTGCTATTTGTTATTTTTTATTTATTAAACCAATAAAATATTTTTAACTTATATCGACAATACGATTATTAGTTAACAAGTTACACTGGTTTTATTGGCGCTACTTTTGTCGTTCAAGCCAAAACTTGCTCACAGTGTAACAAAAACAACATCGTGTTGGTGATTCAGAGGCCTGATTGGAACTGTTTCGGCGAAATAAAAGAGATTTTTTCGCTCGGTATGTAACAATGGATGAAACATGGATCAACCACTACACTCAAAACCAATGGTCATCTGAGTGGATTGCCCCGAGAACCACGTCCAAAGCGGCAAAAAGCGCAACAGTCGGCTGGAAAGGTTGTGGACCGGATTTTGAGATGCACACGGAATTTTGTTCATTGACTATCTTGAAAAAGGTAAAACAGTCAATAGTGAATACTACATGGCGTTATTGGTGCATTTGAACGAAGAAATTGCAAAGAAACAGACTAAAATGCAAAAGAAAAAAGTGCTATTTCATCAAGACAATGCACCGTGTCACAAGTTGCTCGTTTTGCACGAATTACACTTCGAATTGCTTCCGCACCCACCGTATTCTTCAGCGACTCCTACCTCAAGGCAGGCCTCAATAAAATGCTTCAGAGAAAGAGATTTGGCCCCAATGAAGCGGTGATCGCCGAAACTGAAGCCTATTTTGAAGCCAAAGATAAATCGTTCTACAAAAAAGGTATCGAAATGTAAGAGAAGCGCTGGAATGATGATAGAACGAAGAATAAAGTCAAATTTTGACAAAAAAAAGTCTTTTTATTAGTTATCCAACGAACTTTTCAGCCGAATTGTTTTCAAGTATTTATTATTTCAATATATTAATATTTGTTTAATGGAGATGGACGGGACATATTGCAAGAATGGATGGATGATCATCGATAGACAAAAATAATTATCCATTGGACAATAGGAGGGAACGCAGAAAAGCCTCAAAAAGAATGTGAGCTGGCAGGACCAGAGTCGGAGAGGAGAGGCCTATGCCCTTAGGGACCTTTATTTTAAATAAATCATTTTTTAAATATATATTGTAAACTTTAAATGTCCCCACTGACATTCATAAAATAGTTTTTTTCTAAATATCTGCTTTTATTAAAATTTAAATAAAATTGATAGAATTTCTTGAGTTGAATGGCTGTAGATATTCAAATTGGAAAAAGGAACGGGAGCCTTCCCGGGAACAGCAGCCAGGTTAAATAAAGAAACTTTATATTTCGTTGCCGACGTTTAGGGTGGAAGCCGTCCTGAGGATGAGTGCGTCTAGCACCCGAAACGTCGGCAACGAAATATAAAGCTTTTTATTTATCCTGGTTGCTGTTCCCGGGAAGGCTCCCGTTCCTTTTTCCAATTTAAATGAAATGTTTTGATTTTATTGGAAATAAAAAACATATCTTTATTTAACAAATATATATACAGTAAGACCGCCGACCCCGCACCTCGGGAATAGGGCGAAGAAAGAAGAAGATTTTAAAAATAATATAGGCGTCTATATTAATATATTCCCAAGGGGATATATATCCCCAAGGGGGAAGTAATTTGTCTTTTTGCCCGGGATGGCGTAACCGCTTACAGTTTACCCGTAAACAAGTAATTTTATTTATTAAATAAATTAAGTTTTATATATGTACGTATAATGACACTGGTGTTTCCTTTCTTCGACAATCAATGACAAGTGGGGTAATTAATAAAAAATATAAATAATTGTTTATTTAGTTTACAGATGGCGCAAGCTCTGTTTCGGCCGCCAGGAATACCATAATACATACCAACTGTCCAAGAAAGAATACACTAGTATCATTATATATATGGACCGTTTATTTTGAAAGTGGACCAAGTCCATTTTCTCTTGTTTTGAGAAAATTAAAGGTAAGCATATCTCATTAAAAAATGTAGACAAATTATATAAAGTCTGGCAATGTTTGTACTTATTTATCAATATGTAATTTGGTTATATAAATTTGTTTTAGGCGAATTTGAGTAAACTAATGTATAATAATGGGCTGCAAATGCACTTATACCACTTTCAAAAAAAAAAAAATCTTGTAATTTCAATTTTGAAAAATCAAATATCACTTAAAATATTTTTCATATTAATTCAATTTTGTTTACAAATAATAGCACGATATAAATAGAAGTATTTTTAATTTTAGACGTTAATTACATTGTTAAATTTACAAGATATTCGTATTATTTACTTAGGCTCTGCATGTGGCAGTGTTTTGAAATATTCATGATGCACCAGAGGCAATAACTGCTTCATATTGCAAAACATATGCAGCGAAAATTATTTCTTTTATTATGCCGTTCCAGGCTAACGTTTCGGCCACTGGTCTAGGCCATCTTCAGAGCTAAAATATTTTCATACATATTATCATAATAATAATAATAATAGTAATATGTGATGTGATTAGCTCTGAAGGCCTAGACCAATGGCCGAAACGTTAGCCTGGAACAGCATAATAAAATAAATAATTTTGGCTGCATATGTTTTGCAATTTTTTTTGACTCCGCCTTAGAAATACTTCCAGCCACAGACATACCTCAATAACTGCTTCATATATTTATATTAATAAGTAACCAAACCTACTAACTCTGGACACATAATAGGAACCTTAAATCGGACTTACACCACTTTCATCAATTTTAAATTGTACAAAATATGAGAGTTTTTTAAGAAACTAGTTATACATAGAAAAATTTACATTAAATTAAGAACAAATTACGTGATATCTTTTTTTTTTTTTAAATGGACTAGCACCGCTTTCAAAATAAACGGTCCAAATACTATATAGATCAATATATGTGATTTCTGGACTGCTTCTACCATTTTTTTTTTCATTTTTTTTCAAAAGGAATTATTTTTTGTTTTTAGTTACTTGAGTGACTAAACCAGCTGCAATTGTGACGCCTCCAGTTCGGAGCATGATGCGTCCCAATTCTTTCAGGTCTTTATATAGCTCCAGACAGATAGGTTTAGAGGTAGAGATCTCAATTATAGCGCTGCTATTTTTTAACAAACATCGAGGCTTTGCTTTGCTTATTTCGCCTGTACTTTTATGTAGTTGAGCTATTAATTTTGTTATTACAACAGGTTCAGTGAGCGCCTGAGTGTGTAAGACCGCCTAAAACAAAAAAAAAGAAGAAAAAATTATTAAGCAGGATTGGGATTTCGGTGTTCATTTATAAAATATGAGATCAAACGTTCGGCGCATGCGGAGAGAGTAAGATCATATGCGCAAACGCATTTCCTTAATGCGCATGCGCCAGACGTTCTCAAACAGTCCTAGAGTATTTTAAGAACAAAATCTATAAAACCCTGTTTGATTTTCTCTGTGTCGGCATATTTTCCTGGCGAAACCCCAGCCCTGGTTATAAGAACCATCGGATATATGTATATTATGAATTTCTTTCTTAATAACAATACTTTTCGTTCATAAATAATAAATACCAACAATCAAGCAAACTGAGAATATATATCTCGGACGTAAGATTAAAAAAAAAAAAATTTAGTACGTAATAATTTTGAGAGAAATGTCAAGATTAGATAGTTGAAAGCTAAATGATAACACTTTTATTGCAGTAATTTTCAGGCCAAATTGAAAGCTAAATGATAACACTTTTATTGCAGTAATTTTCAGGCCAAATTTATTTCCCTATGAAGTCGACGTTTCGGGAATCTAAACGCCTCCCTTCATCAGGACTAATGTGTTTATTGATAAATTAACACTCTCCCTGGTTTCGTCATATGAGACTGAAATCGACAGTCCAAATTCGTCTACTGGTTTGTAAATGCCTGTCAATTTCATTCTCAAATGACGAACTCAGGGATAGTGTTAATTTATTAATAATCACATTAGTCCTGATGAAAGGAGAGACTAAGATTCCCGAAAAGGCAAATTAATTTGGCCTGAAAATACCTCCAATAAATGCTTATCATTTATCATTCAATAATTTTACGTTTGTTTTTATTTTTATTAACTAAAATCATTGCTATCTAATAAAAAGATCAACCTTGATGTACACCGTTATATTAATAATATATATAAATTGAAGAGAAGTTGCTGTTGATGTTATGGAATGGAAAAGAGCAAGTACAGGTGCAGCAAATAAAGAGAGCCTTTGGATGTCAAATGCTGAAAGGGAGACGTTACGGACAAAATTTATTCGTCCATCCTCAGTCTTCGTTGGCATATAAACTAATTAGGCACAAAGTTGTCATTGTTGTTGCGGCACGAATTCGTGCACATGTATATTTTTTGTGCCACGACAACAATGACAACTTTGTGCCTAATTAGTTTATAAGCCAAAGAGGACTGAGGATGGACGAATAAATTTTGTCCGAAACATCTCCTTTTCGGCATTTGGCATCCAAAGGCTCTCTTTATTTGCTGCACCTGTACTTGCTCTCTTCCATTCCTTAATATATATATATATATATATATATATATATATATATATATATATATATATATATTTGGGGTCCATGCATTCTTATTTAAGCCATTTGATATCCAAATGGCTTAAATAAAATCATCTGACTGCCTGATACCCGAACCCGCGACCCATGGTATACAAGGCCAGCACACTAACTCCTACACCAAGCCCGCGGGGCGAAGTACGCCGCGTAACCAAAGCATCACTGGGAGATTCTTGTGGAATGCCCTGTGAATCTCATTAAGACTGGGTAATAAAACTTTGAAGGAAATACTAAATGGATAGTCCATTTCATTTTCTGAAGGAGTGAGAGAAAGAAAGAGGAAAAAAGAAAAAAGGAAGGTATCCTAGCATCAATGTTTTTGTCGAATTTGAGTTACGAATGACCGCGAAGTCACTGGGTCCTCAGGAATTAAATAATAATATAGCCTATAGATGATGGGTGAAAAAGGTCAAATCAGTCCACGAGATTTCGAGAACGAAAACAAGAATATACTGTATTATAATAAAAATAATACAACCAAATGACTTAAATAAAAATGCCTGGACCCCAATATGTATAATAATCATTAACGGATATCGTTAAAAGTCTTAAATGGCCTAAGTTGCCCAAAAGACTGAGTGAATGAGTGTGTAAGTGTGAGTGTGAATGAGAAAAAAGTGTGAATGTTTTTTTTATAATTAAAAAAAAAAAAATAATAATAATACAACCGTATATGCTTATTTCCATTCATTTGACCTTTTTCCCATCATCTATATAAGTATTTATCTACAGTCCTGGTGAGTTCATTGTTAAAAAGACAAAGTAATAATAATAATAATAATTAGATGCCCTCGGGGCTTGGTGTAGCGGTTAGCGTGCTAACCTCGTATACCAAACGTCGCGGGTTCGGACCCCAGGCAGTCCGATGATTTTATTTAAGCCAATTGGATACCAAATGGCTTAAATAAGAATGCCTGGACCCCATATATGTATATTATTAAATCAATAACGGTTATCGTAAATGTCTTATATGGCCCGAGTTGCCGAAAAGACAGTGTGAATGTGTGTATGAGTGTGAGTGTGAATGAGAAAAAAGTGTGAGTGTTTTTTTTTGTTTTTAGGTCTTTTTCAGCATCTGAGGCCATTTAGACAGGAGTTTTTAGCAAGGAGGAAAAAGATAGATAGGGAGCCCAAACTTACCGAATAGCCTCTTGTAATTGGAACTGTTAAATTGAAGACAACAATTCTCGCTTCAAATTTTGTCGTCACAGAGATCGGTTGAGTTGGATCACAAAGTATATAGCCTACTGAGACGTGTTGTATTTCTATTCCAGAGAGTGTGGCACACACTTGATCGCCAGCAAAAGATACTTGAACAGACTGATCTTGGATTGATAGAGCTGCAAAGTAGAAATCAATAAATATTATTTTATTTATATAAATGTACGGCCATTCAAAAAAAATGTTCTAAATAAAGAATATGTCCATTAGAGGCGGACGTCATCCGCTTTCATCAATTCTAATCTATTGTATTTTAATTATGAGAGTATACCTTTTATTGTGGCAGTTTCATTTTGAGGCTGTACAAGTATTTTGTCACCAACTTGTAACATGCCTGTTTCAACACGTCCAGATACACAAAATCCAGATCCAGTCCCTTTGAAGATGTCATTGATTGAAAGTCGAAACGGTTTGCTAATTGGTCGTTCAGGTGCTTTAAATTTATCTAAAAGGGAATAGAATAATATAAATTTTCAAATATTAAACATAATTGGTGAGACGCCCAGGAACGAAAGAGGAAATATGAGTATGGTCCAGATTACTAGTCCTTTATTAAAGATCAATTCAATTCCAATGTGGGGGTTGAGCCGCCTCAGTGAGCAAGATTTTTAAGAAACACACATTTGGATCAAACTTTATTAAACGTTCTGAACATTAGAATGATAGACAGGAAGAGAGGATGTCAGCCAAAAGGATTGAATAAATATCTCCACTTAGAAGACGTTTCTGAATTATATAAATCCATCATCAGTTCTTAAGAGATTATTGGCAATCTCAAGGTGTACACCATTGAGATGCAGATAGAGTTGTTATATATAAACATATACAAAATTATATAAAAACTCTATCTGCATCTCAATGGTGTACACCTTGAGATTGCCAGTAATCTCTTAAGAACTGATGATGGATTTATCTAATTCAGAAACGTCTTCTAAGTGGAGATTTTTATTCGATAGAGGCTCTCCTTTTGGCTGACATCCTCTCTTCCTGTCTATCATTCTAATCGTTGAACAGCCACTTCTCTGATCAACATTCTGAACATTAGTTGGAATCCGGAATCTGAAATAATCGATGATACCTTTTTTTTATCCTCTAGTAAAATTTCAATTTTTTACTCTCGTGAAAATCCTTTGATTTTTCTTTTTTTTTTAGTATTCGAGTCTCATTCCATCTTTTCAAACAATATGAAAAATAATCTAAATAATCGATTTTTTGCACAGCCCTAGTATTAATATCAGACAGTATACCCTTTAAATTAAGGTGATACACGTCAGTTCGATACTTCAATTTGGCATAAGATGTTTCAAATTAGATATTCTTAAAGCACATAAACAGGAGAGCTGCAAGATGTAGGTATAAAAAATCTTACAGATATTTCGCCTAAGTTTCGGGGACCCATCGTTTCCATCCTCAGGACGATAAATTGTTAAAGTTGCTTAAGTGGGTACATAGAGGTTCATGCAAAAATATAATATATATTTAATTTGTATATACTATTAGAAGACAATTGTTTGTCATAAGAGAATTGTATTAGATGCCTGGGCTGTATTTTTTGTGTTAAATGGGCCCGAAACATCAGCACTGGTCAAGATTGAAAGACTGGTGGAGTCTGTGCTGATGTTTCGGGTCCAGGCACCTACTACAATTCTCTTATACAAACAATTGTCATCTAATGGTATATATAAAAATTAAATTTATATTATATTTTTATATGAACCGCAATGTATCCACCTAAGCAACTTTAACAATTGATCTTCCTGAGGGTAGGAACGATGCGTTCCCGAAATTGAAATAAGTTTTTTTATTCCTTGCTGGCTGCCTGCATCCTCCTGCTCCTATTGATTATCACTCAACCATAATTTTTTGATAACTTACTTAAAAAAAAAAAAAAAAGAGAATAAGCAAAACTTGATTTTGGTTTTCTTTTTTGGTAAAGAAAATAATTAAAATTGTGATTCAGCTTTTTATTGTCTTAAAAGGATTAAATATCTCTAATTACCTATAACTTCGAGCAAGCAAGGTCCTTGGTACCATTTGAGAAGTGAATCCTCCGTAGGCGACGAAACGAGGTTCTGTCCAGTTAATCCACTACAAGGAATATACGTGACATCTGAATCCCGGAAGCCAGCTGATTTCAAAAAAGAGCCAAGCTTTGAACAGATCTCACGAAAACGGTCTTGTGACCAATCAACGGTATCAAGTTTATTAACGACAACGGCAAGTTGACTAACACCAAGTGAACGCACTAGAAGTGCATGCTCTCGTGTCTGTCCACCAGATTCGAATCCAGTTTCGAATTCGCCTCGTGTGGCATCCGTCACAAGGACAGCAACGTCCGCTTGTGTTGCTCCCGTTATCATATTCGGAATGAAATCTTTATGCCCAGGCGCGTCCAATAATGTTACAGTCTTTGTGGCTGTTTCAAATTTCGATTGGGCAACATCCATTGTAATTCCTCGGGATCTCTCCTCGCCGGTTTCATCCAGGATCCATGCGTACATGAACGATTGCTTGCCTACTTTTTTACTTTCTTGTTCATATTTATGCATTGTTTTCTTGTTGACTTGGCCAACCAAATAGAGAAGGTGGCCCATTAAAGTACTCTTGCCAGCGTCCACATGCCCAATTACAACCATATGCAAATTGTCTTTGCCATCTGCTCTCTCGGATTCGTATTGCTTGACGGGATCCGCTTTCACATCGCGAGATCTGAAAAAATACAAATTACTTAATAAACAAGGCCAAATAAAAATCTATTTCCCATGAAGGAAAAAAAATGAAAATTTTATTTTAATTCGAGGGAATGTTTATTTTATTGCATTTTCTGCTTTTTCAATAAAATGTGTTTATTAAAAGGATCAGGGGCGTATATAAGGGGGGGGGGGGGTTTCCGGAGAAAAATTTTCAGTTCGGGCCCCGAAAAAATTTCTATATACGCCCCTGAAAGGGATATAAAATACAATTTTCTTTTCTCTTTCTATTATTTACAAATAGGTCCCGGGATCTCCAGCCTATCCGTGGCATCGTGTAAAGGATAGCACATCGACCAGGATAATCTGGAGATCTCAGGTTCCAGGAGGTTATGAGTCAATTGGCCCACAAACAAAAAAAAACATAAAATTGTTAAATATATATTTATGACTTGTCAAGTCATTCATTGAATATTAATATCTTCCTCATAATCAAATAGTTATATAGAACTGGTTAATTATTTAAATATAAATTTTGTTTTGTTTTACTATCCTAAAGATATTTCCAACAGAGGCTGGAAACGTTGTCTTGTCTAATAACGTCGAATAAATATAAATCTCTCGCTTTTTTTCTTTTCTTCATTAATAAGAAAGTTGGGACACTGGAGGTTGCTATCAACTAAGCACCTCTTAATCTTAAATTAACTGGAAGCAAAGCAGGTCTCTTCGCTCTGACGATCCTCTACTGGTGTCAATGTTTGTCAAGCTCATAATCATTTACACTTGTATACTTACAAACTATTTTTCTTCATAGTCCTGTCACACGTTTGATTAGAAGTAGAAGGAGACGAAATTGAAATTTTGTTGAGTTTTGTCCTAGAGAGAATTTGCGAAGATTTCTTATCAGAAGTTATATTCACTAGGTAGAGCTTTGTTTGAAAAAAGTGGAATTAAAAAAAAAAGCCAAATATACTGAGAATTAGTCAGTTAATCAATGTATCGTTTAAGATAAGGAAAATTTGTGTTTGGGTGTCCCCCTGGACTTGAACCAGGAATTGCAAGTTGTATTCAGTCGAAATGAATCATATAAAATTTATATTGGTTTACAATGATTAAAAAAAAAACAATTTCTACGAATGTGTTTATTAAAGCTTTTGTGGTTTAATAATAAACGATTTCTATTTTATAATACTTGAGAAATAGAGATGAATATTTAAGAAGTTTCTTGTTTGTAGGTTGGAAAGTACAGTTATAAAGATACTGTAACTTGTTATACAATTCTATTTCATAATATTAAATATTATAATTCGAATATTTCCCCCTGACAGCTTTCAATACAAAATGATCAATAAAAATCACATTTTTATTTTTTTACTTACAATTTGGGTTGATTCCATATTGATTCTGTTCCTATAAAATTATTTTCCAAAAATTCAATGGAAATATTGAAAAATTATTATTACATTAAAGCACGAGAAAGTTTTAAAAACGACTGAAAAATAGAATAGAAGCTTGAGTTTATATATGAGTTGCTATTTCGCAATGTTAGACACGAGAGTGAATTGATGCTTAATATTAGATAATAATTTCGCAATATTGGAACATATATTAAAAAAAAATTAAATATAAATAGTGGAAGTAAAACAATAAAATATGATTTAAATTAAATAAAATGGTTGGAAGGGTCGAAATTTTGAAGTAGTCAAATGAAGTAAAATATATATATACTGCGGTGCAAAAAATCGAGCCACCAGTAAAAACTTTATTAAATAAGAATAAATAAAAGGCTAAGCAGCTATGATTATTTCTTTATTGCATTTGAACAAGTGATTTGAACCCACAGCGACGTTTCGGTCGACTATGCAACCATCTTCATGGCTAAGGTTCAGTCAATAGAAACCCTCTTATGTACTTTGATAGACATTTTATAAAGTTAAAAGTAAAAATTGACTTTGACTGGGTGCTTAATGTATTTAATATACCTGATAGATAGTTATTTAACTTTATAAAATGTCTATCAATGAACTTAAGAGGATTTCTATTGACTGAACCCTAGCCATGAAGATGTTCGCAGAGCCGACCGAAAAGTTGCTGTGGGTTCGACCTGGTTCGAATGCAATAAAGAAATAATCATAGCTACTTAGCCTTTTGATTTATCTCGCTACATATTGATTCAGCTATTCACCTCGCCTAAATAGCAAAATAGCCATTTAAATTAGCATATTTTTTTTTTCATTTCAACAATATTTGAAGACCTGAAGTAAATTATGATCGGAGTGCCTTTTCCAAAGTTTTGAGATAATGATGTTTTTGTTGATTTTTATTTGCAGGGTACATACAGCATTTTGATGCCAATCATCTCATCTACTACACACAGGTTTGGGACTGGGATCAGAATATAGGTCTACTTCAAGTGGCTTGGCCCATAGATCATAATTCCGGTTATAATTCGAAAATTTAAAAAAAATAATGGCACTTAAGCCTATATCAAAATTTACTCCAGGTCTTCATTTATTGAATATGTTTTTTAAGAATTAATAAAACAAATTGTATGGATATTTGTAAAAAAAAATTAAAATAATGTTTAATGATTTTTTGCACCACAATATATATATATATATATATATATATATAACATACTTACAAATTTGTTAAATATATCAAAAAAGTCTACAAATTTTTTGGAAATCATGGAAGGTCCCATATATATATATAGGTGATTCTACGCTATTTGAATTTTATTGGTCAGTGGAAAAAATATATGTTAAAATAATTATATTATTGATACTGTGTTCTTAAATAATAAAGAATATCGTGTTTTATTGGGGCCATTTAGTCAATTCACGATAACTGTTTCATTTTAGGAATTAATAGTTGAAAATAGTCATAAATGTCAGTATTCTGGGTGTCCCATTTCTAGTTTTTTTACTAGTTTTGTTCGACGCTCATTTATTTATTAACCTGACATAATATTTTTTACCATAATTATAAACATAAGTAAACCCCAAAACATAATTAATGAAAATACATTTTAAAAGTATTTGTTATTATAAAAAAAAATACTTGTTTTCACGTGACCTAAAAATGATGTCATCTATTCTGGAAAAATTAAAAGATAAAAATTTATCATAAAAACTGCCAAAGGATAACAATGGCCATGAATAACAGGCGTAGTACAGTCTGAAGTAAGAAGCAAGCTAACGGCGTTGAGCATAATTCAAATAATATAGCTTTAGTTATTGTTGGATTGTCATAAAGTGTGTTTGGGCCAGTCGATGCAGTATTTATTCTGGTAAATAAATCTCTTTATATTTTATCGTTACGTAACTCTACATATGTACAATGCAATGTTTATTGTATGTAAATGTCATGAATTACGTCGAAACTTTGGCAAGAAAGACGCGTATTGTTTTTTTTAACGTAATGTGTGGTTTTGTCATTAGTTTGGCTGTCATTATTCAGGCACATTCAAGGGTTCGCATCCCGTCTAATGCGACAAAAATTTATTTCAATTGGATTTAGCTATCAATCCAATTGAAATAAATAGATACGGGGTCTAAATGGCCTTCGATGCCAAAAAATGGAATAAAAAAAAACTCTGTCAGGGAAAATACCCGCCCACGGGTAGGGACGAAATTTTGTTTCCTTAATATCTTATAGATATAATATGTATGTTTTTTTAATATTAATTCAGCTTTCATTATAAATAGTTAATTGTCTGTCACTTTCCTAGCTTAATTTTCACAATTCTGCCAATAGTGTCTTTCTTCAGGTAACATATTTCTTCTGGTGCTAATAAAACTCAAAAAAATTAAAATATCTTCTGGCCTTTATCATTACAGATACGAAAATAATGTCAACTAAGGAAATCATGAATATTAAATTGAACAGAGTATATTTGGTTTCTGGACACAAAAAATGCAAATAGCGTAGAATCACCCATATATATATTTGTGTGTGAATTCTCCTCTGCAAACTCATTCTATGTCAATGGAGTAGAAAGATTATAAGCTTTTTCAAAATGAATTAATGAATAATTGAAGGACTCAACTATGTAGTCTTTTACCGAAAAATTAATTCAAATGTCTCTCTTTTTCTTTTTAATATTGTTATTTAAATAATTCTTTTGTTATTGTTATTTTAAAATCTCTAATTAGAGATTGTTTGAATTGTTAAAAGAAATATTTACATCTCTTTTCATTATTTCGTCCAATTGTTTATTTCCAATTATTAAAATTAACAAAGACTCACTTGAGCTTGGATTTTCCCATTGCTGTCAATTTTCTTCCCCCGTCAGCTGGCGAATCAATATCGAAATTACTGGGCGATTGAGTCCGGGGTGTTGGCGTATTCGAGCCAGTCTTTGAATTATTTTCTAAAAGAAATTAAAAAAAAAAAAGCATATAATTTTATATATAAAAGAAATAAAGTTATTAAGATCTTACCTAAAGATTTGTCGTTAATGACATCAAATCCTTTTGTAATGGCGAGTGTCTTAGCTGCCGGGATGATTTTAACATTTATATCTGGATAAGTCGATGCAATTCTCTTCTCAATTTGTACAATCTCATTGGATTTGGTATTTTCTATTTCGTGTGGTGAATTAGAAAACCTTTTAACGCCTTAAATTAACAAACAAACAAAAAAAAAACTACAATTTTATTAGATATACAAAAATACAGCATTCAACATCTGAGGTGGATGGTCCAGATAAAGAAGTCTGTTCAAGTCAAGTTGATCTCAATTCAATCAAATCAAATAATTTCTTTCAATAATAATTTTCTGGAAACAAATAAGATCGACTTATAAAAAAAAAAGGATCAAATTTACTGTTTAAAAATAAATTTAACACATTGTATTTGAATCATGTTAATTTGATATTTTAGGCAAGCCACACATCAAGGAAACTTGAAACGTGAAATATGAAATCTGAAACATGAAATACGAAACAGAAAGTTTGTGCTTCATCGATGCACAAACCAAAATCAAATTAAATTAATTTGTTTCAGTTGGCAACCGACGCGATAACGAGAAACAAGAAACAAAAATATAGAACAGAACCTATTTTATGTAAACACGTTTCTATAGAATTCGCTTCGCTATGACGTCACTTGAAACATATTTCGCTGATGTGCGTATTCTCATTTACGGCAATGTGTACTTATTTTATGAAACGTGTTTCATGTTTCTCGTTTCATGTTTCCTTGATGTGTGGCCTGCCTTAAAAATTTTCTAAAATTTGTTAATTAATTAAAACAAAGAAGTTATTTCTGTTTTAAAATAATAATAATGGTTTCTGATTTTAATTAATCCTTGAACTATTGGTTAAATATATTTATTCTGACCGAGGGTTTTTTTAGTATGGCATTCTCAAACGTGAATTTTACAATTTGATATTTATATGTAGATCACTGTACAACAATTTACTGATATTAATTTAACTATTTTATGGTTTTAGCTATCCAACTATAAAGGCCCCTCCAGACTCTGAGGAAGTTGAACGCAGTTGGCCGAGGAACGCGAGTGTGGAGGCTTTGCTCGACTCGCCCCGTGCTACTTCTACTCGCCTCGGCTGACTTCGCTCTTGATACCCAAGTCAAAGGAATACGAGGCACGAGGACCAAGTGCACCTCCAAACCTGGCTAGCTCTTCAGTAGGTTTTGCATTGAATGATTCCGATTTATTATTTTAAATTCATAATTTTATTCATAATGAGTGAATAGATCCAAGACCTTCAATTGCAATTTCTTGATGCTTTTCAACGGGAACCAGTGAATTGGAATCATGAAGATCAAACAAAAAAAATAAACGACGCCTCCAACGTTTTTTTAATATTCTTGCTCACGGAGTAATGTGGATGCGAGTTCCTCGCCTCGTGCAACTTTGGCGAGTATCCCTCGCCGAAGTTACTCTTCGAGATTCTGGAAGGGGGCTTTCCAAGGAAAGGAAAAACTGTGCAGTCCTGGCCTCAATTGAGCTCTTCGTCTTGAATAAATCTCAAGAAAATGCGTGTGAGATAACTATGGTGCAAACAATGGCTTCAGAAAAGGGGTGAGTTTTCTCAAATAAAATTGAAGGGTGTACAGTGAGGGATAATATTAAGCCCAACCCATGCGTTTTCTAATTGGGATTATTTCATTGTTTTTATAAAAGAAAATGAAAATCTTTATTGGAAATTTTCTAGTTTTGAACCATGAAAGATTCCATTAAAAAATATATATTTTTTTAAAAACAATGAAATAATCACATGTAGAAAAAGCATGGATGGGACTTAATATTGTCCCTCACTGTACTTAGAAGTATTAATACTTACATATGGATTTTATTTATTTATTTTGAACTTCCTATCGGGATCCCCGTTTATTTACCTGAGGTGCTTTCGTGTATGAAAACACACACCTCGAACCCAACCGGCCTCTGGCCGTAGCCATCTACCGGCACCCCGTGAAGTTACATCATTTCCTGTCTCTAACTCCTCCTCCTGCTTTCTTCTCTAGCTAGTGAACTAATCCTTATTTCTGGTTCCAACCGGCTCCTTATATCCAACCTCTTCTATGCTATGGAGGATGTCCTAGTTTGAGGAGGGACTCCCTCAGCACCGGCGTGTAGCCTACTCCTTTCGAAGAACTTGCATATGGATGAATCTAGTTATTTAAACCTTTCAGCATTGGCCATTAAATAATGTTCTCAATCAGACAGTACAGAACTGCACAGCTCTCATTCAAATTTTGGTATTTTCTAATTAATCTTGTCCAATTCTATGTTTACTTGTAGTTTTTTTGGTGTTTTGAGCAGGATGAAGAGCTGGTGAGGAGAATTGTTTAATTAAAACACAATTTTTTTTTCAGAGACTTGTTCAGGTTTACGAATGGATGCTTCCCTTTTCGTTTCGGCCATTTCGATAGTCTTCTTCGGAACATTTGAACATTACATCACTTATTTTAAAGTATAGGTAGGTCTATGGGTTATTCTACAAAAATGTGTTAAATTCGCGTAAATTCAGCGACTACCAAACATGTTGACTTTTTTAAAACATCAGTTAATAGAAAAAGTTAATCATTTTTGGGCACACATGATAAATATTGATTAAAATGTTATGAAAATATTCGTCTTTTTAATCCTAAAAAGTCAGTCTCCTGACATTTAAAATGCTCGATCCGAGCGTCAATCCCTTGTCTTGTGTTAGATTTGAAAAATATCTAATATTATACACTGTTGATAAAATAATTATCTGTTTTATATAAGTATAGGGTGTAAAGATGGCATTGGCGCCCAAATATCGGGCGTTATACATCTTTTATATACTTTTATTGTTATTTTTGTGTCGAAAATCAGCATGTAAACACTCAATTTGTCAGTCCCTTGGTAAGTAATATTTTGGAAATTTATTAATAATTATTTCAACAATTTACTTGATTTGCTGTCTTTTCATTGTTATATTTAAAAAGGAAAAAAAGTATTTCATATCAATTGGCAGATTTTTTGTGTTTTATATCAAAAACATCAGTCCCCTGGAAGTTTTTCAACCGTATAGCTAAGATGGATACAATAAAATTAACTTATTGTCTCTCAAAATCATTACAAACAATTGAAATCAAAGTTACATATTGTGCATTTCAAATTCGACCCCAAAGTTAATCCATTTTTGTAGAATGATCCATATATATATATATATATAGATTTCGGTGTAAAACTTTCTTTTGTTTTATACAAGAATTTTTCACTCCAGCTCTCCATCCTGCTCACAATACCAGAAAAAAACCACAAGTAAACATAGAATAGTAAATTACATACAGGTGTCACATCATAAGAAAAGTAATCTTTTACGATTTGTAAAGGCCATCAAAATCATTTTGATAAAATGTCCTTTATAACAGTTTGGAGGGCAAGAGGTTGAGGCTTTTTGAAACATATTTATAAATGGAAATTTTTTCACAGAGTTTTGAATGATAGAAACATTTAAATTTCTAACTCAATCTATTTGGGATTATTAGCCCATCTTCAGGAGAACCCGTCAAACCTCATATACCGTATATAAAAAATCCCTTTTACAATATAGGGGAACAAATAAAATATTTTTAAAATTTTTAGAAATTCTCTTCTTTTCGGATTTGCTGGGTACGATACGCCCACTACTTACAAAATTGAACTCTTTCCTTTCATTCAATATATTCGTCCAATTTTTCTTTTTTTATACCAGGGCTATTTTGGGAATCCAATAAAATGGTAAAAATTTATCATTTTTATTTTATTTATTTACCAAAACCTGTCTTAAAATGGAAATTACAAATTTTATTTTATTCTCTATTAAAATTTCATAATTTAAAAAATAAAATTATGAATTTTTTTTTTTACTTTAAAAACAACCCATAAATTATAAAAAAAAAGGGCCAAGTCAAAATTTGATCTAAACTCAAAAGTCAAGCAAACAAAAAAAAAAAAAATAAATAAAATGCGAATAAAAACATTCCTAATGAAAATTCACTTAAATATTAAAATATATATATATGATTTCTTGGACTTAATTATAAAAACCAAATACCTAAAAAAAATATATAAATATACATTGAATGAAATTGATAAAAATATATTTTTATATAAAAAATAATTAAAATCAATTTAAAATTTGGCGATATGAGTCGTTTAAGTTGGTTGTACTATACGGTGTGAGTATTTATTAATTTTTTAATATAGAATACTGAAAAATTTCTTTTGATCAAAATATTTGTGAAAGTTCGTTAGTGTATATATATATAAATATATATTAGGTTGTTTCATAATTATCCGTCGTTTATATTAGAGCGCTTTTTGTTGTCAAAAATTACTTTTATTTCAGAAAAAATATTCTTCCCAGTTCAAATGATGAAAATGCGTGTCGAAAATCATACTCATATTCGTCATATTATGCTTTGCCACTACGAGAAAGGAGCACAGTCATTTTGTGATCTCAACCATCTTTTTGGCCAAGGAACAATAAGCCGTTTTCCCGCTTCAAGTCTGATGATAACTCTTCCTGAATTGTCCTCCAAGCTGGGATCATCAGACTTGAAGCGGTAAAACCGCTTATTGCTCCTTAGCCAAAAAGATCGTTGAGATGGCAAAATGACTGTGCTCCTTTTTCGTTGTGGCAAAGCATAATATGACGAATATGCATGATTTTCGACACGCTTTTTCATCAAGTGAACAGCGAAGAATATTTTTCTGAAATAAAAGTAACAAAAAGCGCTCCAATATAAACGGCGGATAATTATGAAACAATCTAATATATAGCAAATCCAAAATAGAAAAAAAAAAAATCCTAGTCTATCTTCTTCGGAAATCATCAGGTGATGGTGTATCAAATTTGAATCTAAAATTATATTTAGGCTTTTTCATTTTGAGTTTAACTTTTCGATTTTCCCATTGTTTACAAATCACATTCCCAAGGGATGAACAAATTTTCATTTGAAAAGGATGATTGATATCTAAAATAGAACTCATATCAAAATTTGATTCAAAAATATCTTCTTTTTCTAGATGATTTTCAAATTCACTTTTTTTTTCTTTTTTATTTTCTTTTTCTTTTGTTTTCCCTTCACTTAAATAAATAGAATTATTTAAAGCGCTTGATAAATCAATTGTCCATTTATTGTTCGATTTATTCAAATCACTTGGAGATGAAGTCCGGAACGATAATTTCGGTATTGAAAAGGTTTTTGTTGAATTTAATGTTAACGAATCACTGTTACTTTTAGATAATAATACATTTTTTGTATCATTGCAATTTAAATGTGAAGATACGAGATCACTTAGTGATGAAATGTTATTACTCAAAGAGGTGTCTGAGTTTTTTGCCAATTTCACCGGCAAAGATGAATTTGAATCACTTTCAAATTTCTTATGTTGAACTTTTAAAGTCATAAACGATGAAAATTCATTATTATCATCTTCATCGGACGAATCAGTAAAATTCCTTAATTTATTATTAACATTATTAAATTTTAAATTCGGAATTGTAAATTGTTTTTTATCAGGGGAATTACTTAAGTGTTTATGAGAATAAAAAGGATTTGAACTTTCATCTTACCTTACCAAATGCATCCAAATAAATATCATAAAAGAGACATGAAACAAAGAAAGCTTCTTTTAGTTAAAATATTTTCATATTGATATGATTATAAATGTTGAGATTGTTCTCACCTTTGCTCAGCGAGGCGTTTGTAACATCTTGAAATTTGCAGGCATCTAAAAATAAATTTATTTAATGTTCTAAATGCCTAAACAACATATTGTAGGGGTTATAAAGAATGAAAGCAACCAGAAGATAAGAAAATTGGAAATCAGGATGCTTTGAAATTTCTCTTCCCTACACTCTTTATATATATATACAGGGTGTCTCGGAAGTGGCGGGAGTAATTGTTGGGGTCGATAGAGAAAAAAAATTCTGAATCGAAAGTTCCTGAGCCAAGGGCGGATACAAGGGGGGGGGTAAAGGGGGTAATTACCCCCCCCCCCCCCCGAGATTCGAAAAAAATACCTTTTTTTCGCAAAAAAATTTATTTTTAATGTAAAATTTTTAAAATTAATACTTAAAAATTTGATGTGTATTTATATTCTGGCAAACAAGTATAGAATGCGCTTTTAAATTACCGAAATTAAAAAAAAAATAGTGTGCTGTGCGATGAGTCACACCAGATTACCCCCCCCCCCCCCCCCCCGAGAAACACCTCTGGATCCGCCCTTGTCCTGAGCCAAAAATTTTTTTGGGCCTTAGAAAATTAGTTATTAATTAAAAACGATAGCCAATCAGGAGCGCGCTACAAGAGAATCACAAGTGAGTGGGGATATTTCATTAATTACATAATTAATAAAATATTAATTACAAACAAAGAAAGTGAATTTCCCCTGACATTAGACAGAGCTTTGGTTTTATTCGAAATATTTATGTAATTAATGAAATATCCCCACTCACTTGTGATTCTCTTGTAGCGCGCTCCTGATTGGCTATCGTTTTTAATTAATAACTAATTTTCTAAGGCCCAAAAAATTTTTTGGCTCAGGAACTTTCGATTCAGAATTTTTTTCTCTATCGACCCCAACAATTACTCCCGCCACTTCCGAGACACCCTATATATATATATATATATAAATCGACCTCATCACAGTGAATTAGCGTAAGCGATAAATCAACGATTTTACAGAAATCGAAAAAAGCTACAAAATATATCTATGATATTTTGCATTTTATCACTCGATAGATAGTGTCACAAAACTTAAGCGTCCTTGAAATCAGCCGCAGATCTAGGATAGCCAATTTTTTTATTTTTTTTTTTAAATATCGGTGTATTAACAAATCCACTCATGTAATATTATAAAGCATCTCATTCCAATAAAAGTTGAAATAAAAAAAAAATTGGTGTCGGATGTGTCTTCTACACAGCCGGTGTGGCCTTTTAACGTGACAACGTCTTTTGCGTGACTTCAAACTAATTTTATTGTACTTTCTATTACCTAAACATGAAATATATAGAGAGAAAGTATTTTTCTTTTTTTACTTTGTTCCCATTAACAAACATGTTCATACATTTTCATAGTAACAATATAGGACAGGGGTGGCCAAACTTTTATCCATTAAGGGAGACTTTTGCTTAAAAAAAATTAAGTTTTTTGAGAAAATAATTGATTTTAGAGTTTATTAAACAGAATTTTTTTTATTTGGTCTATTACAGTTTTTGTTTATGCACAAATTGACATCACATTTAGTCTGATCTGATTAGCCGTTCGGAATCTACAGGGGTTTAAACTTTCAAATTAAAATTTACCGCAGCGCGGCAAAATGAAATGATAGGAACAAAATAAATGGTGTAATCTTTAGCTTAAGAATCATTCTTTCTAATCACTATATTCACTATAATTATATCTCTTAAGACAGAGTTATTAAAGCCGCTAACCGGGTAGGGAGGCATGCAAGAAAAAGTTTAGCGGGTTGAATAGCTCCTATGTCTTAAGAGGTATAAATATTTTGAATATACGGTTAGAAAGAATGATTCTTCAGCTAAAGATTTCACCATTTATTTTTTTTCCTATCATTTTATTTTACCGCGCTGCGGTAAATGCTAATTCTAAAGTCTCAATAAATATTTATTATTAAAATGGACCGTAATAATATAAAGTTTTCTTTGTAAAGTTTAGTTCTTTTTTTTTTTTATTCCGCCCCTTTAGCCAGCGGCCATTGGGCATAAAGTTTAGTTATAATTCAAAGAATATTTAACAAAAGTAAAATTAGCTACAACAATCAGCAATATTTGTGATTATTGCCAACTGTCATTTATAAAAATAAATCCGCTAATTTTTCCCAAGGTTATTCGAGTACACTATCTATTCGAATAACCTTGAATTTTCCTATAAGATTATTTTAAAAAATGGCTGATTTGCAGAAATGGCTTCGAGTAGCGTGGCGTGGGCTTTCGCAAATGGTTTTAAACCACTTGCATGGGCAAGTTTTGCGTATTATATATGTGTATATTTTGAACTTTTTCATTAGTGAGACGTTACCCCAACATTGATCATTTTTTAAATGGAATGAATATTATTGAACAAAATTAAACTACCCCCCCCCCCCCCCCATTGTCCAAAATTTTTAGTTCCTTAAAAAAAATCCTGGGGGCCTGGTCGGGGTCCCTGCAAGATGATTTAAAAATAACCATTTTAGAAATAATCTATTTAATTTTAACAATATGGATAGATGTAGAGTATTTCTTGTATTATAGCTATTTAAACTTGACGTTTTCCCTAAACATAAGCTAATTACCTTGTGTTTTTGTTGAAGAATTCGTGAGCAAAGCATCGAGAGATTTGGTCAAGTCAAAGTTATTCTTAATAATGATATTAATGATAACAGATTCCTGAAAGGCATCGCCAATCACATTTCGAATTTCCTCCAAACAAGATCTTAATCTGCCTTCATCGATTGGATTTAAATCAGGCCATTTGAAATTCACAGAATCCGATCGTTTCCTTCCATCGCTTTCAAAAGATTCCTCTAAACTTTCATCTTCCTCAGCTATATTTTGATCTTTATCAATAAAGGAGGAAATTTGTGTTTGTTTTGATCTATCAAAAATGAATTGAGCAGCTGAAAACAAATACAAATTTAAATAAATCTCTATATAATAAGATTTTAAGAATATAATATAATAAAAAAGACTCTAACCATCGCTTGGTGAAATGCAAAAATCGTCTTCGACTGAATGTCCATAAACATCATCGTATCCTTCGTATTCTGAAAATCATTTTTTTTTTTTTAAGATAAAACAATATAAATTTAATTAAAAGTGAATATTTTACCTTCCGAATAATTCATAGACCTAACATTTCTATGTCTTGACATTTTTATTTGTTTTTATTTTAACATTTGTGCCTAATTGAAATCAAAAAATCATGACCGAAAAGTTTTAAAATAAATCGATTTTTATCATAATAATGTGATTATTCTTTTTAAAAAATGTAGTTATTTAGTTGAAAGATATCCATACCAAAAGTAACAATCTGGATATCTAAATTATTTATTAATTTTTGATTTAGTCATTAACGTAGGTTCAACGTCATGAATAGCAAGGAGGTTAAAAAAGAAAGATGGCGCATTCTATTAAAAAAATATAATATATCAGTCAGAGACATCTATTCAAAAAATTACTTTAAATAAAAAAAAATTAAATAAAAAACTAAATTCATTTTTATAGTTTTATATTATTTTATTGAATTATAATAGTTTTATTTTAAAAATTAAATGTAAACAATTAGTTATACAAGTTTGGTTTGTTAATAATTAAAATGCGGTTGCTGTTTTCTCACCTCTATTGCTGTTAGTTCTAATATGTTCCTTTAGGATAGGTTCTTAAATGAGTGCATCTTTTCCGTTGTATTCGCCATAATGTTGCTGTGAAATGGTATTATAAAATATTCATCCCGATGTTGGACTCAGGAAATTTTAAATGTAGTAATTACTCTTTCGTCAATAAAACAACAACCAGCATTTCGTGGATACCTAAGAAAGCTTCAAATCTGTTTGAAGCTTTCGAGGCCGTATTCATGGAACTATGAACCTGGACTCGTTGTCTTTTGCCTTGTCACAAATATCATATCTGGTAGCAAATTTAACTAAAAGAAATTTTAAACAAAGCACACAAGAATTAACTCAAGTAAGAGAGCAATTTTATTTTTTATAAATATCTTTTTAATCATATTTCCATTTCTCAACTATTCTAGAAGCTTTTTCTCATCTTCTATTGTTTTTTTTTCTTTCATCACAATTTTTTTTTTTGTTTTAATAAAATAATTTTTTTTTTTTTTGTTTTATTTGTATAAATTTTTAGTTGGTAGCGGTACATGGTCTTGAAGCCGATAGATATTTGCTGCGTTGTCTCTTCTCACACATAGATTTTGGTGCTGAGGGGAGCAAAACAAGCAGCAGTAAAGATTATCATCAAATTCAGTTATTGATTCAAGAGTGTCAAACTCTCATCTCAAAGCCGACTTTAATCACAAATCTTTGCTACGCAATTGATCATCCTCTTCATCACCAAAAGGTAACAGACCTTTGCTTTCATCTCTACCTTTCCTAATTTATATATATACATTTTAAATTCTTAGAAACAAATATTTAATTTAAATCCTTTCTAATTTAAGATTAACATTAAAACATATTTATATTATTTATTCGTTATAATTCAATTAAAAAATACCCAAGTATCTTTTATATATATATATATATCTGTATATGTATAAAAGTATCACTTGTTTTTTTTTTTTTATAAAAATCGTTGAAATTTTCGAGAAAATTTTTTATCTAGGTGAGTTTATTTTTTTTTTAAAGAGAATAAAAAATATAACCTTTTTTTTTTAATCACTCATTTTTTTTCAATCATATAAAATTTTAAAGGATATTTCGGCCACATCGACAACCTGGTAAAAATAAAAGATAATGGCAGGCAAAGTAAAATAAATTATTGAACAACAATGTCAACTTTTCGGCTTTCATCAGGAGATTTATTAGCCCCTAGCTTTGAGGTGGTATTGGCTGAGTGATGGTCACTCTTGAACCAGAAATCTTGTTAAGTGACGAATCTATGTCAGGAGTTGCCAATAGCCCTTCAAAGCTCGAAGCATACAAAAGACATGTCCTGATGAAGGCCTGAAGAAACGGCCGAAACGTCGACTTTGTAAAAGTCTGATAAACCTCAAAGGCCGCAAAAATGTTCAAAGAGGTCCGTGGGTTGACCACCCCTGTTTTAAAGAATTAGAAATAAAATGAATTGTGTTGAGAAAAGAGCTTTTTTTTGTCACATATTCTATTCATGGCAAATTTTTTACTCTAATTTGCCATTACAAGTTGTTTTAAATCGTGTGCAAAGAGCCAACCTAGATACACTCCTTGTATGGGGATCGGACATGGGGACTGATCATGGATGACTCTTGGTTGAGACCGAAATCATATCTATAAATATTATAATTTTCTGTTTAGAAATAAATTAAAAATAAGGATTTATTCTTTTTTTTTTCTCTAAACTTCTTAAATAAATAATTATATTCATCTAAGAAATATTATCAGAACATAACGTGAGATGAAAAAAAAGTTTGATCAATCTCAGAAACGTGACTCTCGATTAATCACATTTCCTCTATCGTTAAAAACGTTGGTAGAAATATTTCTTCAGACGTTCAAAAGGTTATTTCTCACCTAATCCTCTACGAACCTCAGGTCCCTCATGCAAAGTTGCCGCCCTCTTAACTTGGGTAGTTCGCGGAACCCTATACATACAAATAATTTTTAAATTATAATCCATAAATAATACAAATTTTTAACTAGAATTGTTTCGCGGACTCAGAGTAACCCCTGGGTGTCCATGGACCACATTTTAAGAACCTCAGCTCTATACGATTCATAAACGTGCAGTGAAATATAGTCTCTTATTGCATCTCTTCAAGAGCATAGAAGAAATCTCGGCACTGTCACTTTTGTATATATAACATTGTCGTTGCTCACTTTAACTTTTAACGATCCTTCCCCCAATTGCGTTATTTGTCAAGGGATCGTCTCGCCATCTTTTGTGATCAAACCTCCTCTCTTGCTCCTGATTGGAACAATCTTCTGGTTACTATTTTTTTTCTATCTATTGTTTATCTACTCTCTGAACGGAGAATCATTCCTATTTTCCTTTGTTGATAATTTGATATAAAAATTTATCTTGATGCAGAGTCTGTCAGTTCCATTAACACAATTAACGAGATATCATCTAAGAAATGTCGCCAGCAGAAATGGCCAATAGGAGTGCCCTGGGAAACCCTAATCTCCTAGAAAAAAAAAAAAACAAAATTATTTAATAGATTTCTAGATGGTTATCTCTGACTGCTCATCTTAGGTCTTTAGATCTAAAAAATTGAAAAAATTATATAGTTTAAATAAATATATAACATCTTGTGTATTTTCTCGATGCCCAGAAGGCGATTATCACTAAGACATAAAATAGGCAGCCAATGCTGAAATAAAACGAATTTTATTTCAATCAATGACGTTTCGAGTCAAGGGCGGATACAAGGGAGGTTATTACCCCCCCCCCCCCTCCCGAGATTTGAAAAAATACTTTTTTTTCGAAAAAAAATTTATTTTTAATGTAAAAATTTGATTTGTGTATATGTTCAGGTAAGCTAGTACAAAATGCAACCTTAAATTACCGAAAGGAAGAGAAAGTTGTGTGCTGTGCGACCAGTCACACCAGATTCCCCCCCCACCCGAGAAACATCTCTGGATCCGCTCTTGTTTCTAGTGTTTATTAGAACTGGGAAAGGGCGGTTACAGAGAAGTTTTTCGGGGAGGGGGGGTAATCTGGTGTGACCGATCGCACAGCACACAACTTTCTCTTCCTTTCGGTAATTTAAAGTTGCATTTTATACTAGCTTACCTGAACATATACACAAATCAAATTTTTGAAGTATTAAAATTTTATATTAAAAATAACATTTAATTTCCAAGAAAAATAGTTTTTTAATTTTCGGGAGGTTAATTACCTCCTTTACCCCCCCCCCCCCCCTTGAAACGTAACAATTCGGGACTGATGCATGGGCGTACCCAGCGAGGGGCAGAGGGGGCAGCTGCCCCCCTCTAGAAGCAAGAAAAAAAAATTAAATGCTTAAAAAGTGATGAAACGAAACAAAATTAGGTAGGGCGATGGCGACGGGGACTCGTTAGAACTCGAGGGTTTTTATGCCTTATATTCGAAGGCTTTTCTCCTCTATATAATAAAAAAAAGCTATGTCACAATCTGGAAGGCCATGATCTGCCCCCCCCCCCCCTGGACGACCAAGTTCTGCCCCCCTCTAGATTTGATCCTGGGTACGCCCTTGGACTGATGCAATAGAAAGTTGACAATTTTTTGTCTCGAAACCTTTTTTTTTGACTGATCCTGTCTTTAATTTTACAAAATAGCTTAATTTAAAATTTTGTCTTTATAGAAAAATAAATTTAATTTGTCTCTTTAAAACCCACTAAATAAAGATTTTATCCCACAACATTTGATAGCTTTATATTTTGAGCCAATATTATATTTTATTCGCTAACATATTATATTTTATTAGAAAAATATAATTCTTATAAAATGAAATTTAAGCATGAGAGAGATGATAATCTGATTAGACATTTTATTTTTTTTCCGTTGTTTTGTTATTATAATTCAAGAATCTTCTTTTACTTTTATGTATATATAATGAGGTAATATAATTTTATAAATTATAAATATAAACTTATAGAAAAAAGGAATAAGATAAACAATTTTATTTACTTCCCTAAACACCAAAGATAAGATAATCGAAGAAAAATATTCTCTATTTAAAGAATTTAAAATTTTCTTTTCGAAATTATCTACTGAAAAAATAAATAAATTGCTGGCTAATTTCTTCAAACTGAAGCCTTCTCTCTCTCTCAATAACCTCGACCTCCTTCCAGCCATATGTTCTCACCAAATAAACTGTTGCAATTTTAAGACAAATAAAATTTTTCTAAAAAGGATTCCGTAAGAATTAAAACAACTTGTTATGTTATTTTGATCATCATTAAAATTCTATTTATTTTTTTCGGCATATTAGGCAATTCTTGGCCTATTTTTAGGACTTTAATCATCACAAGGCAAATCAGGGGAGGATAGTCGCTTGTAGTCGTTTAAAATTTAAATACTCATATGCTTTCTACATGTGATTATTTCATTGTTTTTTTTTCTGCGGCATAAGCTTATGAAGTCCATTTAGATGGCTAAGATGAAGAAGTACTCAGCCTATAATTTTGTTTGAATTGACTCTGTTCTCATGATAAACCGGATCAAAAACACCAAAGAAAATCCCTTACAAAACGTTCTTCTTAACTCTTATTGATATGTTTTTTTTTTTTTTTATAATTGATTTTTATTATTCTTTATATCATTTGAAGCACTTTGTTTGAAATCATTTGATATTTTAAAATAAACGATTTAAAAATATTCTTCTTCTATAACAGGGGTGGCCAATCTGCGGCTCTTTAAAGGATTATTTGTAGCTCTCGATAACTGTACCCGAGTTCCCTTTTCATTTTTGTGTTATTATATTTATGTGTTTCAAAATGTCTTTTAAATTACTGACAACAAATATGAAAGACTAAGTTCAACATTGTAACAAATTTAATTTCCGTCCAAGTTAAGAATATGATATGACTCGAAGAATCCTGAATTAAAAAAGGCTGCTTGTCGAATAATTTCAATATTCGAAACAACGTACAGTGAGGGGCAATATTAAGTCCCATCCATGCCTTTTCTACATGTGATTATTTCATTGTTTTTTAAAATATATTTTTTAATGGAAACTTTCATGGTTCAAACCTAGAAAAATTCCAATATAGATTTTCATTTTCTTTTATAAAAACAATGAAATAATCACAAATTGAAAACGCATGGGTGGGACTTAATATTGTCCCTCACTGTACTTATGTGAATAATTTTATTCCACTTTAAAATTCGTGAAATCCAAACACCGATCAGCACTAACTAACCAACATCTCAATCAAAGGCGGATCCAGAGGTGTTTTTCGGGGGGGGGGGGGGTGATATGGTGTGACTGGTCGCACAGCAGACAATTTTTTCTTAATTTCGGTAATTTAAAGGCGCATTCTGTATTTGTTTGACAGAATATAAATACAAATAAAATTTTTAAGTATTTTTAAAATTTTACATTCAAAATACATTTTTTTTTTCAAAAAAAAGTATTTTTTCAAATCTTAGAGGGGATAATTACCCCCCTTTACCCCCCCCCCCCTGTATCCGCCCTTGATCTCAATGAATTACTGAGAAGGGCTGTCACCAAGTATTCACCAAATTTTAAAGAATTATCAAGAAAAGTAAAATAAATGTGTTTAATTTTTAATATTTAACTTTTATTTATGTTTTCAATAAATACAATTTCTGTAAAAAAAATTTTTTAATACCTTTTTTGAAATTTTGAAAAATGGCTCGGACTATTAAGGAGTTTAGCCACCCATTCCAGTATAAATTGGATTGTCTTTATCTCAAAAAGTAGAGTCAATTTAACAAAAATATTATTTTCATATTCAGCAGACCAAAATTGCCTAAAATTTTTTAATAATTCCCATTGAAATTTTCCAGGTCTAAATCTTTTTCCATAAAGAATTTTTTTTTTATAAAATCAATAAAATAATCACATGAAGAAAAAACGAACTTATTGGTATTGGTATGTTTGAATCTGAGTCTTTCCTTTTGTCCATTATTTGTCCTTAGAATAATCCCGTCTCTTTTACCATGGCCAGTATATTCCTTGGAGAGGCTTTTGATATTTCCTCATGCTTTATTTCTAAATTTGCCTTCTTTCACGGATTAATGCAATACATTCGCACATGATCTGTTCCTCCGTTTATTTTGTTAGATTGCAGAGACGAGATATATCCTCCTCAGCTCTGCCCATCTTCATTAAAAGATATTTTAAAGGCCAATGTCCTATTTGAAGGCATCTTATCAGTCTTTCTGTTTATATTTTGTTACGGAAATGTTATGAACTTCTGCGTTTTTTGCCCATAGCTTTTTATTTTCTTCTTCCTTCCAACGTCCGTGTTAGGTGCTTGTGTGACAGCCCACAGATTAGTTCGGGCTCTGTGAAAGGAATGTTTGCTCCCATCCTTGCTAGTTGATCTACTTCTTCATTGTCTTGTATTCCTGCATGTCCTGGCACCTGTTTAAGGGTTACACTGTTGTGTGTAGCCAAAAACGTACTTAATTTTGACTCTACAATTTGTCAAATCGGCCGCGCTTGGCATCGCTTATTCGATATTTCCGAACAATTTGTGACTTATTTTTTGTTTTATTGTATAGGAGGGTATTTGCCATTACTTTGAACAAATCCATAAGGAAATTTGATTGTTTACAAAATCAACGGATATAATTTATAAATAATTTTCCTCTCCGTTTTTTTTTTTTTCTAGACTCTGAAACCATCTCCACAATTATTTGTTCAACTTACCAAAGTTTTAAAACTTTCTGCCATTCAAGAAGTTGTTTTTGCACTTGGATTATTACATTCTTCAAATCCAGAAACACAAAATTTTGCTTCTCAATTTGTTAAATTAAAATTACCTGACTTAATCCGATCATACGTTGATTCCGGTGAGTATTATTATTATTATTAAAAAGAATAAGAATATATTGATCAATTTTTTTTTTTTTTTTTTTTTTATTAGGAAGTGGCTCTCAAACTGAAGGAGGTCTCCACGACGCAACTCCTGAAGTTTTACATCTCATCTTAAGCAATTTCCTACACGGACCAAAAGATCAATTCGGTATATTTTATATTATAATTTATTCGTATGTTTGTATATATATAATTATTTATGTTTTAGGCATTGGAATCGAAACTAAAGAAGCTTTCTTAAAAAATCTAAGACGGGATTTTCCACGAGAATTGGTCCCTGTGGTCTTGGCACCATTATTGTACCCAAACAATCTTGATTTGCCGATGGATAAGATCACTCAAGAGAATTCAACTATGGCTAACAATATGGTAATATTTATTTTTAATCTCTTTGTAGGGGGTAAGATTTTCTGTTGAAAATAACAGATGTCAATAAAAAAAGTTTCGAGCACTGATCCTATGAAATGATTTCGGATTTGTAAATGTGATGCGGAAAGTGAGAGGGGACTTCTTGTCGGTGAAGTAAAATTATCGTTTCGGGCATTTTACTCAAATTAAGTCAAAAATAACGATTTTTGGATTTCGATTGAATTTCAATATTTCCTTATTTAAGGGGCTACGGGAGCGAAGGTGTTACGCATGTTTTTCCCGCTAAGATGGCGTTGTGTGTCATAAACAGTATGAAATCAAGTAATTCAAAAATTTGCCAAGAGATGTCAAAATGGTAGCTAATAATATTTAATGCATTATGGTTGATTTTCATTGAGCTTTTAATAATAAATACTTTATAAATGTTATTATATATTATGTATCTTTTATAAAAGCATAAAAATAAATAAATAGAGACCAGATATAGGTCAAAAGGGGATCAGCTGTTAGACTAGCCTGCCATCTATTGCAAGAATACTGAACTAATTTGACAGTTGAATTTTAAATAAATCATCTAAGCTTATTTTAAAAATTTCTTAATTAATATGTGATTAATAATAACAATAAATTCATTTTTAAATTTAAAAAAAATTAAAGATTATTGGGACAGATTGTTTTTTGTTGTATTTGCTTGATAACAAAAAAATTAATTACGATAATTTTTTAATAAGTCATTAAAGAAATTATAGCTCGATGTCCCAATAATCTCTTATGAATTTAATTCATTTTAAAAAAACCGTATTGAAAAATTCCTTTTAATAGTCTATTTTTTTTTTTAAAGTACGTTGTTTTTTATATCTATACATTTAAAACGTTTGAACTTTTTTAGTTTTTGAGATATCATAGTGCGAAAATGTTCAAAAAATTATCCTCTATAATAAAAAATCTATAACTCAATTACCGACAAGAGGTCCCTTTTACTTTCCGCATCACATATGCATTATCAATGAAATGAATTTTGTAGTAGTGTTTATATAGAGTTTATTTCCAATTGTTGGTAGTGTTATATTATTAAGAACGGAGATGCTGTGACCTCCATCTTAGCCCCTTTATACTCAAATCTGAGCTTTTCTTTAACTCTCTATGCTGATCCCCGTTTTGTTCTCCGGATTCGGGTTTAATTGGCCGGATTTGCCTGAGTTAGTTGACAATTTTTAAGATGCATCAGCTATAAATATAAATTTAGGTCAGATTTCTATCTTATTAAACAAAAGACTTTTTTTAATAAATATAATTATGTTTTATTTCCCAATTTGTTTATTCTAATAGGCATATTTTCCGATTTTATTTTTCATTTCAATTCGATTTTTTTTTTTTTTTTAATTTTTCCGTTCGGCTTTATTGATTTGTTTAAGATTAAGGGGCCTGTAGACAGGGCCGGAACTACGAGATATTTTAGGGGGGGCAAAATTTAATATGCCGCCCCCTCCTTAAAATTTTCTATTCAAAATTCATATCATTTTACCTTTTTTTTAGTAAATCTTTCTTTAATTGCCGCCCCCTGATATCTGCCGCCCGGGGCACACGCACCCACTGACCCCCTAGATCCGGCCCTGCCTGTAGATATCCTTTGATATAGGATAAAGGAGTTGGCAGCCAATATGCGAGCCTCTATATAAAAGAAAAACTCTCAATTCTTGAAACATTTTGGCTTTATTCTTTTATTTCCAATTAGAGTGTATTAACGTATAGCGATCACATTAGAGTTTATGGTTTCACAGGGGTTATTATTAATAAAAGAATTTGATTTTCGCATAAACTGTAGTTTATTTGTCAAAATTACAACTTTTCGGCAACTCATTCTGTGGCCTTCTTCATGTACAATTCAGTTAAGATTACAAAAGTTGATACATCTGTGAATTAGTTCAGCCTTCTTGTTTTCTCAACTAATTCAAAAGAGATTGTCACAGATGTAACAACTTTTGTAATCTTGACTGAATTGTACAGTGAGCGTCACAATTAAGTCCACACCTGATAGCTTTAGGTATAGATGGTATAGATAAATGGTGAAATAATTTTAAATTTGAAAAGGTAAAATAAAATCATCTGTACCAGATTTTACGTTTTACCTTTTTGGTCATTAAAATTATTTCATTATACACCATATACTTAAGGCTAAGACTATCAGGTGGGAACTTAATTGTGGCGCTCACTGTACTTGAAGAAGGCCACAGAATGAGTGGCCGAAACGATATAATTTTTACAAATAAATCACTGTTAAACCTAAAATCAAATTCTTTTATTAATATTAACTTATAATTGTTATACTTATTATATGAGCTGTTATACTGGAATTTTTATATATTGAGCCAACGGCAACAGTACGACCACATTTTTTATATTTAATTAACTCTATACGTTAATACTCTAATTGAATTGATGATTGCCTTAGTAGAATAAAGCCGAAATGTTTAAAGAATTGAGTTTTTTTTAATAAAGAGACTTGCATATTGACTGCCTCTATCAACGGTTTATATGTGGATTTTTCACACGCTGGTTGTTCGGGGCCACCCACCCGAGTTTCCGCCGTGTTTGGCATTGCTTCACTTCATTGTTTTTGGTGGTACTCTGGATTAAAAAATAAAATAAATTATTAAAGTTTATTTTGCATTTAGAAAGAACGATTGTCTGCAAATTTTTCCAGTTTCGGTAGCAAAAGTATCATCATCAGTTCTGTAATTATAAAATACATAACATTTCCATCCTGCAAAAAAAGAATAATAGTAATTAAACATCTAATACAAAAATCGAATCTTCATATAGAAAAACCTTTTTATTTAATTTAATTTATTTCTCACATCTCCTGATTTGTTGTTGAGATTTAATTTTCAATTTAGTAATTTTTCTTTTTTTTATATAATAATAATAATAATAATAATAAATTTGACTCATCTGATATCTGATGCATTTGAGATCTTATCAAAATCATCTTAAGATTAAAAGAATATTAGCAATTAAAAATTCCAAGATATCTTTGATGATGCGTATCGTATGTTCATTGTTTGACAAAATAAATCATCTGTTTATAAGTTAAAAAAAAACACGGTAAATTAGGGGAGTATATATAATTTTTTTGGGGAGAGGGTGCGAACTCATATTTAAAGATTCAACACCCTTTTCATGCCAAATATATATATAGGCTAAATCAATTGAAATAAATAGAGACGGGGCTAAATGGCCTCAGATATCGAAATAAAAAAATATTGAAGAAAGAAATACAGCCATTGTAGTTTCTTTATTGAGATCAGCCCACGGCCAACGTTTCGGTCCTAGGTTTGGACCATCATCAGAGCTGGGGCTATGTCAAAAAGGCATATATACCTTCCTTGAGACGGAAGGGCTTCATGTACAAGTATGAATCTTAAACAAAATGCTATTATTGTTTGAAATTGAGATGCCCTTCTCGGCTTTCGAAATTTCGAACCTCTCACATATATATGTCTTTTTTAACACAGTTCCAGCTCTGATGATGGTCCAAACTTCCTCTTCCGTGAAGTTTCACTTCAAAAAGGACAATCAAGAATCATTTTCAGTAGACGCTTTTGCTAGCAAATTGTTAAAAAAAATTACAATTTTTATATTAAAACATTTTTTATACTTATCTAAGTGAAATCTAATAATTTTGTTTTTATTATAGATTGATAACTCTCTACCCGAGCTTATAATTGAAATGGGTTATGGATTTTGCACAACCGTTGAAGAATGCAGACAAAACTGGATAAATCTTGGAGCGGGTCGAGAACCATCGCCTGCTCTTGTGGCACGAATCATTTCATTAATGGTCCGGACACATTCAGGCTTAGATGAATCTTTAGGTTTACAATCGATGCAATCTGGCAATAATGTCAGCAATGTACTCAATCAAGGGAATTCAGCATCGGGAAATTCCTCTAATGGAGCAACAAATTCACTTTGGCCAGATAAATCTGATAAAGTTACATCTGCCAGTGGATCGGGCTCCAATGGAGAATCCGGGCTTTCTTCCTGGAATATTGAAGTTTTTGTTCAGACTATTAAAGATATTGTAAGTATATTATTTATATATATTTAAAAATGGTTTTTTATTTTCAAAACGGTTTTCTTTTCCATTTTTGCACAAAATAGTTTCAGAGAGCTTTTCGTTTTAACACCCTGGGAAGGGGGCCAATTTCTAGTTCTGCTCTCTAAGTCAATATTTCTACATAAATAAATAAAAAATTATATTCGGGAGGAATAAAACCAGCGTTTAGTAACTAAACGCTGAGCACTAAACTTTAGTCTAACAGCTTTATATTTTAATCAAGGCAGAGGTTTTGCCAACCATAACAGCTGCCATCCTCGGTTCCAATTAAAGTTTAATGTTTTTTAAGGTATCCCTGTCATATATAATAATAAGATAGCTTTGCTAACTTTGCAGAGCTATCTTGTTATATATGACAGGGGCAACTTAAAAAAACTTTCATGCCTAGCTCAGGGATAGCGAACCTCTTTGAGACGTGTGTCAGATATTTTCATTTTTTTTAGTACTAGCTCGTGGGTCACTAATGCCCATTTGCACCAGAGTTGAGTTTAAAAATTTGTAACTGAGTATTTTTAAAACTAAACATCTTTATAATTCAATTGGCTTAACGGGTAAAAATGGGCGTGACTAAAAGCTGGTTTTATTCCTCCCAACTCCAATCTCATATACGCAGCAGCCAACCTTTCTTTTGTTTTAAACAGTTTGAATACATAATTACAAGTGTGTTTATTGGTACATTTAAATGAGATTTGGTGGCTGTGAATGTATTAGATTTTGATAGGGCAGGTTCAGCCAAATTAAAAGCCTTTATATGCTTCTCGACTCCGGAGACGTTTCGAGATATTTTTAATGTCTCATCATCAGTTCGTCTCGACTTTTTATTTGGCTGGTTCAGCCCTATCAAAAACTAATTTAATACATTTATTTTTCCTGTATGAATAATCTTGAATGACATTGTCAAAATTTATTAGTTATTTTTCAATGAAAAGAATCTTGATTTCACAATCATAAATCGTTTATAAGACAAAAATATAAAAAAAAAATACGCTTGAGGCGGCGGACTCTAGTCTAGTAGTACACCATTGGTTACTTTTATCCTGTCGGATAAGTTTTCTATTAATTTGGCCTCAAATTTATTTTTTATATAAAAAAAGATATTTATGCCCATTTTCACCAAAACATCTTAGATCTTAAGCTCGCCTTGAGCCTTCCATAATCTAAAAATCGAAATGTAGCATTTATATATAGAATATATATATATTTTTGAAATAAATACAGTTAATATGAAATTTTGAAGCTTAAATTTATTTAAAAAAATGAATAATATCTAATTATCCGTCAAAACTATCTATAAGCAAACAGGGATATTATATACTGTCTAATATCGGAAAGATTGAAAAACCTATTTAATTATTTTAATTTTCGCTCTATAGATTATGGAGGCTAACTTTAATCATTATTTTAGGTTTTATGAATGAAATTTGAATGAAAATTTAATTTCTTTTTTTTTTTTTCAGTGTCCAAATTTCTCATGGAGTGATGTAATTCTTGAATTGGATCATCCTGAATTCCTAATCAAAGATCGAAGTGGCTTTGCCCTTTTAATCACTGCTCTTAAACTTGGACTGCAAACACAAGGCTATCTTCTTCCAGAAATGTTTCCAATTGATCGATTTTATCGTCATTGGAAAAATGCAGAGGCACAACTTTCTCTTTTCCAACATTGTCTGAAACATCAAGATATATTCTGTTTTGCTGACTATCATTGTCATTCTGTGTCCGTCGATTCATTAAAAGCCCCGCCCGAAGCTGATAATAAAGAATTAGCCTGTTGGAGATCAGTGGATTTAATCGACACGTTGCTCTATCTGGCTGATAGAGGTCACTACGCACCCGTGCATGAACTCTTCAAGCCTGCCATTCAGCATTGCCCGGATATTTTAGTGCTTACTTTATTGCAAGTGCCACAAAATCCGCCAATGTCAGTTCTTAGATCAGAACTTTTGACAAATTTGCTGCCAATCTTTTTAGGAAATCATCCTAACTCAGCCATTATTCTGCATCATGCTTGGATAGTACCTGTAAATATTATTATTTTTTTTTTTATTTATTACATTTAAGTACAGTCAGTAGCAATATTAAGTCCCACCCATGCATTTTCTACTTATGATTATTTCATTGTGTTTAGAAAAATATTATATATTTTTTTAATGGAAACGTTCATGGTTCAAACCTAGAAAATTTCCAATAAAGATTTTCATTTTCTTTTATAAAAACAATTCAACAATCACAAGTAGAAAACCCATGTGTGGGACTTAATATTGTCCTTCACTGTACATTCAATTATGTTGTTTCATGATAAATTCAATTCCCAAAGGCGCATTTAAAATACCATATAAATATTCCTGAACTAAAAAAAATTATAATAATAATAATACAATATAAATCTGAAAATTAAACAATTTCCTTTCAGACAAAATAAAATCGTTAATTTTATATAATAATTAGCCAGTGTTTAGTTGTATGGGATATAACAGAACTTAGGTTTTTGGACTGCTTAAAGACATCAAAATACAATCTAACAACATAAAAAAATGTAGCTACAGTAAAATCTAACCTGCTGAAAGAATGAAAAGATTCCTGGAATTCGAACAGGCTCTTTTCTTAATTAGATTAAGCCAGCGCCAGGGCATCGCTGGTTCAAAGCATTCCCATCCCTCCCAAGATCAGCTACCACCCTTTTCAATAGATTGAGAATCAACCACACCAGGTCAAATCCGCATCTAGTTAGGTTTCATATTGCAAATTTAAGGCTCTAGCCATCAGGTGGGAACTTAATTGTAGCGCTCACTGTACATGTATTTTCTACTCTTTACAAACATTTTATTTAATTATTTATATGGAAGTTTGCTGACAAAAAAAACCTGTATGTAGTTTGGCACGATGGCATCAGGCTAAAAGCCAAAAGTAAAATAATATTATTGATTAATAAAATATTTATTATTTTTAGAATGTTTCAATAAAACAAATCATTATGCATTCAATGGCCGAGTGGTATCTTCGAGGAGACAATGACCAGACGCGATTGTCTCGCATTTTAGATGTTGCTCAGGATTTGAAAGTATGAAAAAAATTAAAATATTAAATATAATTATGGTTCTAATAATTTTTTTTTTTTTTTTTTTTTTTTTTTTTTTTTTAGGCACTCTCAATGCTCTTGAATGTACAATCGTTTCCTTTTGTGATTGATCTTGCCTGTTTAGCTTCACGACGAGAATATCTTAAACTCGAAAAATGGCTTACAGATAAAATACGAGAAAATGGCGACATTTTCATTTCTGCTTGTGTGAAATTTTTACAAGTAAATATTAAAAGGAATTTTTTTTTTTAATCAAGAAATGGATTAATTAATTTATTTTTTTTGTATCATTTTACAGAGACGTTGTCCACAAATAATGGGAGGGATAGTTAAGGAAGATGCTTTGCCGAAATCAGCTCAATTGCCACAAGAAACACTGACAACAATGCTTGCTTGCCTTCAAGGATGCATTAGGTATGGAGATTGATTTACCGCGAGGTTGCAAGAAATCAAACAGCTAACGTTTCTTTAGTTATACTGGGTGTTTAAATTATAGGCGGTTGTAAATGCTTAACTTAACGTTCAGTTATAAGCCTTATTTAAAAAAAAAAATTATAAAATTCAAAACGACTGGATCATCGTAGCCGGCAAGTAATTTAGTGTATGTATCATTATGATTAAACATAAAAATGCATTAATTTAATTGTGATTCCTTTAATTTTCAATACGTATTATGCGGTATTATTAATTATTAAATATATTTATCTGACAAAGTGAGGTTATGTTATAATGGGCCAGCGTAAATGTCAAAATAGTTGGCCATTTGACCGCAAGGGCGCATTGTATGATTTATAATTTCATACATGTCATACAATTTGATCCTAATTTCACTCGTTTTTCACGATTATTTTGATTAATAATATTACTAATATTAATAATATTTCAATAAAAAATATTTTAGATAAATATCTAAAATAATTTGTAATAGCGCTTAATACTTTTTGAAAATTAAAGGAATCACAATTAATTTAATACATTTTTATGTTTAGCTGTCTCTCATGATGATCTTCTTCTTCTTCTTTCCTCGCCTGATTATTCCCGCAGGCGGGGTCGGCGGAATTTGTCATTCAAGGGTTTTTGCGACCGGGAAGGAATAGAACAGGCCGGCCCGTCGCACGGTCTGTCGCCTGTTGAAAATATAGAACGGAAGAGACTGACATGCAAAGAACAGAAGTACTGCCAGTCCCAGCTAGGGCAGCTCGTGGTCGCCATCCACGTACCCACAAGATGTGGGCCCCCAGCAAAGCTGTCTCTCATGATGATATAGACACTAAATTAATTCAATACGAAAAATTCAACAACTAATTAAAAATTCTTTATTGTTAAAAGGGTTAGAATTTTCACCTTTAGTTTAAAGACTATTTTAACGATCCATTGACTTTAAAGAACGTTCTGGCAACCATAAATTTCGACGTAAGGTTAATAGGACAAAGCATTTAGCGGATCTCTAAATATGTTCTTGCAACCCACCTTTGGAGTGACTATTTCTTTCTGGCAAAAATAAATTATTATCTCTTTTTTTAGTAATGTTTCTCAAGATTTGGCCGACACTATCCAAACGATGGTTTCCAATTGTAATATCCTTTTGAGTAAATCTAGACAACCTCCGCCTGGAGTGATACGAACGCATCGAGGCCTTGAATCAGGATTCAATCCCTCCTCACTTGGCGGACAACTTTTCCCCGGACCACCACCTCAAGTCGATACCGTAACAAACATAAGTTCCAGTTTGGCTAACATAAACCTGGGAGGTGGTCCTGCAAGTTCTTCAGCATTTAATTTGCCTGGAGCTCTTGGACCTCTGGTCTCTACGCCAGGATCACCTTCAAGGATTATGGCTCCATCTCAAAGTCCTTTTCCAATGATGCTACCACTTGCTACTCAACTTCAACATTCTGGTCCTGTTGGCACTCAAGTGACACCAGCTGCAGCCGCTGCAGCTGCTGCTAACACGTTCGCCAGTAATGTTGGAGTTAGTGGTGTAACAATCGGTGGTCTTAATCGTTTAGGTCCCCAACCCGGAATAGAAAAGAACAAATTAGGTATGTAATAATAATTAATCAATTTAAAATATTATAATTTTTTTTTTCTATCAATTATAATTTGTTACAGATGTTGCCCGATTACCAGAAACCAATCTAATGTTTCCCGATATTTCACAATCCGTCTCTAAAGAAATAGAAGATGAAGCTAATAGTTATTTTCAAAGAATATATAATCATCCCCCACATCCAACATTATCTATAGATGAAGTGCTTGAAATGCTCAAAAAGTTTCAAGAATCACAAAATCGTAGAGAGAGAGATGTTTTCAATTGCATGCTGCGAAATCTCTTTGAAGAATATCGTTTTTTCCCTCAATATCCAGATAAAGAGCTTCACATTACAGCACAATTATTTGGAGGTATTATCGAAAGAGGGCTCGTATCCAGTTATGTCACATTAGGAATTGCTTTGCGCTTTGTACTTGAGGCTTTAAGAAAACCAAATGGAAGTAAAATGTATTATTTTGGTATTGCTGCATTGGATCGTTTTAAAACACGTTTAAAGGACTATCATAAATATTGTGAACATGTTGCTGCAATTCCACATTTTAATGAATTTCCACCACATTTAATTGAATATGTAGAATTTGGTTTGCAAAGTCAAGAACCGCCTGGAAGGCCAGTTGGCACTGCATTGCCATCTACCCTTTCAGGAATTCTTTCACCAATGAGTGTACCAACTACGGCATATAAAACAGGAACGATGACATCAACTACAGTCACCACCACGAATACAGCCGTCAAAACGACGACCACCACGGTCAACGCACAAGCAAGGGTAATTATCTCTTTAAAGCTTTCTAGGAGGCAAGCTATTTGCATGTTTACATAAGATGTCGTTGAGGGTCTTAAAAATTTAGCCAAAAAGCCCAACTATTAGGAAAATTTGCCAACAGATGGCAGGATGGTAGGGCTATATTTATCTCATGTATTTATTTGATATTCATTGATCTCTTAATAATGAATAGTTTATAAATATTATTATAATATCATTTATAAAGGCATAAAAATAATATAAATATAGGCTTTTAAGTGATCTGATAATGCCGACTGTTAGACTAGCCTGCCATCTTTTGCAAGATTGCAGAACTATTTGCCCGTTAATTTTTAAATAAATACGAAATTTATTTTCTCCTTTGTCACCCGTTTATTTAATTATTATAGGATGATTTTTACATTTTTAAATTTAAAATAAAATTACAATTTTCATAATAGTTTTTTTTTTTTTTGCATTTTCTAAAAATATAAAAAAAATATTTTTGAATTAATCGTAATTAAAAAAAGCATTCTATTATGTAAAATGCTCACCAATTTAAATCATTAAAAAAAAAAAAACCGCTAGAATGCCTCAGTAGTTTCGGTCCGACTAAAGATTCAATGTGCCCTTCTGAAGCCCCTTAATTACATCATCATGATATTTTATGTTTATTAATTAATTTTCCAGCCTTCCATCGCGAATGCGACTAATATTGATACTTTACTTGTCGCTACTGAAAAAGATGAAAAAATGACGGCACCACCGGAAGCCCTTCAAGATAAAATAGGATTTATATTTAATAATTTAAGTCAATTGAATCTCCAAATGAAGGTTATTATTATTATTATTATTTGTTATTTCATTTATATTTATATATATAAAATAATTTAATTTGAAATTTTAGTGCGATGAATTGAGAGAAATTGTAACTGAAGAATATTGGCCCTGGATGGCCCAATATCTAGTAATGAAAAGAGCCAGTATAGAATTGAATTTTCATCCTCTTTATTCAAATTTTTTAGATGTACTTAAAATTCCTGAATTGAATCAACTTGTGTTACGAGAAACTTTTCGCAATATCAAGGTATTTTTTTAATATCAACTATTACAATTTATTTTATCAAGGAAGAGTTGCAAAAGCAGAGACTGACAGTCCTTTAAATGTTTTATTGAGCCGACGTTTCGGTCTCGATAGAGGCCATCTTCAGGAACCAAGAAAAATATATAATTTGCATTCGGGAGCTATATGTACCAATGTTCATCAGGGGAGAGATTTTTCATTTGACATTCAATTGAAAGATCTCTCATCTGATGGTACATATAGCTGCCTAATGAAAATTATATATTTTTCTTGGACCCTGAAGTTGGCTTCTATCGAGACCGAAACGTTGGCTCAGTCTATGCTTTTGCAACCCTTGATCCAGCTCAACAGTCACAACTACAATTCCAATATACTTTTTAATTTCAGGTTCTTCTAAGAAGTGATAAAGGAATTGCAAATTTTTCTGATCGTTCCCTATTAAAAAATTTAGGCCATTGGCTTGGAATGTTGACTTTGGCTAAAAGTCGGCCAATTTTACAAATGGATATAGATCTTAAAGCCTTGTTAGCTGAGGCTTATCACAAAGGGCAACAAGAATTACTTTATGTGGTACCCTTTGTTGCGAAAGTGCTCGAATCCTGCTCTAAAAGCAAAGTAAGTGAAATTTTCTCATAGCTATTCTCTGATTTTAAAATGTAAATAACTCAATAGCAAAGATTGATAAAAAATGAAAGAAAAGGAATACAGAAATTTTGAATTTTCTATATGCCATTATAGTCTTTTTGTATATTAAGCATAAAGACGTAAAAAATTGTCCATAGACCCCTTCTAAGTCTCAACTCTTCATTTTATAATTTGTCACATGACAATCAAATGGCCTTCTCCCATTTCTTTTTTTACTCCAAATCCCGTTTACATTTTAACTGTCCTAAGACTGTCTAGTCTCTAGGGAACAACTTTATTAGGACAATCTCGGGAAGCAGGCTTTGTTGACTAGTTTATAACTAATTTCGAACTTTGGAACCTCAGAATATCACAGCAACAACAAAATATTAACATACCTTCTTTTATCGATCTTTGTTTTCAAGTTATTTAATTTTGAGTCTTTTGCCTGCTGGACACTCTGCATTTTATTTTTTTTACCTACTGTATATAATGCTACATGTTTTTTATTATTTTTTCAAATCAGGTTTTTAAACCTCCGAATCCCTGGACAATGTCAATTATGAACGCGTTGGCTGAACTCCATCAAGAACCCGATTTAAAATTAAATTTAAAATTTGAAATTGAAGTTCTTTGTAAGAATTTGAATATTGAAGTTTCAGTAAGTATTAATACTTTTTATTAACTTGTAATATTATCTCAAAATGAAAAAAAATATCAAAATCAACAACGTAATAGATCATTTATTATAAGCGTGCATATTTCAATAGAATTAAATATTTTTACGTTGCAATTACTCCAATTAAAAAAATCTTTATCTAAACTTATTTTTAACCAGTAAAATGGTGTTGGATATTGAAAAAATTGCGAGAGTTTTAGCCTTAATAGAGGATGGTCGAAGCATCCGATACGCCGAAAGGGCTTCAAATGTACACAAGATTTTGTCTTAAAAACTAGCACTTATTCTCGAAAGTGCCGGGAGCAGCAGGGCTGTCAAGTGGCCAATTTTTTTTTTTTACTCTTGAGTGTATATATACCGGTATATATAGAGAGAGAAAGAATTGCGTTCCCATCAAAAATTTGATGTCGAGATTTTGATGAAAATTGTAAAAGAAATCTCTTTTTTTTTTAGGAACTAAAACCATCACTTTATTTGAAAGATCAAGAAAAACTTCGCAATTTAGACAATCAACTTTCACATCCCAATAAGAAAGTGGAGACACCGCAGCCTCCCAATCCTCAATCACCAGCACAAGTCCAACAAGGTATTCATTAATTATATTATAAATATCGTATTTTCTATTTGATTTTGAAATTAAAATAAAATAATTTTTTAGTAGTAGTAGCATCGTCTGCTTCAACTGGCGGTGTGACGACGACTGCCCCTGGAACTGTTAGCGTTGAAGAAATGGGACAAATTGCAATATCTTCGTCAGTGACTCCTCCAACCACTTCGGTTGCGCCAACCAATACGACACCCACACAAAATCTTCCTGCTGGACCGCCTGATCCGCGTTTTAGTTATATGGATATCTCTATAAATAGTACCAGCCTTGCCCAGCATATTACAATCAACCATCAGGTGAATTATTTTATATTTAAATCTTTTTATTTAAACTCTTAAAACACGTGAAGGGTGTCCTCAAGGATTTACTTGAGGATTTCCTCTACGGAAACACCGGACATACACGGATAGGGTTTTCCTCGCGGATTTTCTCCAGGCCAACACACCAATTAATAAAGTTTTATTATTTTTTCCAAAATTTATTTAAAATTCAATAAATATAGCCCGCCTGTCGCCCTTGAGGCGTATAGTACTATTCAGGCCGGGCCTTGAGGAAAATCCGATGGTGTATGGGGGCCTTTAGGAATTTCATAAGAATACAATGTATAAATAAAGATTGGTAAGTAGAGTATTAAAATAAAAAACAAACTTAATAAGAAATTATATATATCACGTTTGGGTCTCTGAAAAAAATTCGTATAATTAATATTTACAAAATCAAAGAGCCAAAAAGATAGGGATGCCGCCGTGAGTGGAACCATGGATTCTATACCAGTTAAGGTGCGCGTCTCGGAAAACCGTTAAAACACGATTGACTCGAGGCGGCAAGAGATGGCGTTAGTGTTCCCCCATTCGAATACACGTAACTTGTTACATTTCATTCTAGACTTTCCAGCTAATTAATTAAAGGCAAAAGATTAATTATTTTTTAACACAATGATTACTAATTTAATTATCTACAACTTATAGAGCTCCTTTTTTTAAAATATCTTTTATTTAATGCGATTAATCTAAAAAAAATTTTTTTTTTTCGAAAATCAAAAAAAGGGCTTCTATAACTTGTAGATATTTTAAATAGCTTTAATTTAAAAAAAATTTGAGGTCGATACCTTCAAAATTGTGGCCGCTGGAAACTCCCAAAATTAGCACCCCGAGACGCGCACCTTAAAGAAAAAGTAAGTATTATTTATACAAAATATATACAGTAGTTTCTATACCAAAATTATTTAAATTTAAACTTAAAAGTTTTCAGTTTTATTTTTACATAGATTTCAGGTTGGACACATAAAAGTAAAATATGTACTGAAAATAATAATTATAATTTATATTTATTAACTCAAAAACTAAAAAAGTAAGTACCCCCGGGAGTTGAACAAGGGAAAATAATATGCATATACGTACACTGAGGGTCAATATTAAGTCCCACCCATGCGTTTTCTACTTGTGATTATTTCATTGTTTTTATAAAAGAAAATCAAAATTTTCTAGGTTTAAATCATAAAAGTTTCCTTTATATTTATAATATTTTTTTAAAAACAATGAAATAATCACAAGTAGAAAACGCATGGGTGGGACTTAATATTCTCCCTCTCTGTACAAGTATATATTACGTTCCAGTAATGTATCTGGACATTGAAGCTTTTGGATTTCCACTGTCTGATCATTCCCAGGCCCGGAGGAGAATTTTTTTCAATGGGCTTTTATACAGTCGGAGCCATAAGTGCCTGATGTGCTGGAGAGTGAAGCCTTGAGCTTAGTAAACCAAAATGCTGTCTGCCAAATCCCCTTCAGTTGCATTATAAAAAGACAATTTTTTCGTGTGTTAAAATTATTGGTTTGATTGAGTAAGCTCAAGGCTCCACTCTCGAGAACATCAGGCAGTTGTGGCGTCCACTGTACAATTTCAATTTTTATTTAAAAAATATACATTTCTTATTTTATTTTGTAATCTTTTTTATTATTTCACTATTGTAAACTTATTATTTCATTTCAAGAATCTTGGTGGTTCTGTGATTTAGAGTTTCTTCGGGCGAACACCCACCTCCTATATATAAGATAATTTAAAAATATCAAATTAAAGCCAAGTTATAAAATCTTTTTTTTTTCAGTGTCCTCTCTTCCAAACACATCCTCATCTAAAACAATTCATTCGACCCGCCGTTGAGAGGGCGGTCCAAGAATGGATTCATCCAGTAGTTGAGAGGTCTATTAAAATTGCTCTCACAACATGTGAACAGATTATCAAAAAGGTAAGTGTAATAACATCAAAAAATTCTCAAGAGAAAGATGTTTTTTGTTTATTATTAATTTTTTTCTTTTCTTTAGGATTTTGCACTTGATTCGGATGAGACGCGAATGCGAGCAGCCGCTCATCACATGGTCCGCAATCTAACCGCTGGCATGGCAATGATTACATGCAGAGATCAGCTTATGATTGCCATTTCTTCTAATCTGAAATCAGCTTTCATGAGCGCTCCACTTGTGAGTAGAAAATATATATATCTATAATGTAGACCTAATATTCAAGTCTTTTCAAAATTAATTAACTTATTAATTATTCTAAAGATTTATTCGGGCATAATACATTACTCTGGGGTTCTAATTCTTTATTAGATAAAATAAAAAATATTTGACCGTCCACATGAAAAGGTGCCAAATCTCGGGGTCAAAATTGACTTTTTATACTCTCTGTACAGAACACTTCCTGTTGATCAAGCCGCTATTTTTAGAATTTTTTTTATCATTTTTTGTTTGGAAGATATGAGTTTTCACTTTCTCTTACCCCTAGTTGTGAATGCTGTGCGACTAGTCACACCAGATTTTTTTTTATATAAAATGGATCGATTCTGACGAATCATCATACAAGATGAAGAACTAAAGAATCGGAATCATTAATAAAAAAAATCGATTCTTTTGATATTATTTAGTAAATCAACTTTTCTGAAAATTTAGCCCAGTGAAGATTTGGTATCTTTTCATATGGACGGTCACAAATACAGTTGAATTTTAACAATAAATGAAGGAGCAAGCAGTCAGGAAATTAGCCTCGACGAAATGAAATTGAAGAGAACATTTTTGTCATTAGAACTGACTGCATTGCATAAAAAGCTCTTAGCATTGCTTGGTATATATATAAAGTTGCTGTTGATGTTATAAGATGGGAAAGGGGAAGTAAAGGAACAGCAAAGAAAATGAAGCCTTTATATGCCAAATGCTGAAGGAGACGTTTCGGGAAAATTTATTTGTCCATCCTCAGTCCTTTGGGGTCCTACACATATTACGTACCACGTTGGGGCGGAGGGATCAAAAGTGTGTGGCATGGCCCCCGGGAATCGAACTATGATTCGAGCCTACCCAGGATCGATCTCCAGCCTTTCTTGGGCATCAGCGTTCTACCTTGGGACGTTTATAAAAAACACACTCTTGTTAAAAAGTTTTTTTTTTTCTTTAATAATAAAAGAAAAGTATAGTTGGGTTTTTTACTTTCTCTTACCATATATATGAAATATATAGAGAGAGAAAGTATTGCGATCATGTCAAAAATTCAATGTCGAGATTTTTTCTTTTTTATTAATCTCAGTCTCACGATGACGTTTCGATCTTGGTAGGGATCATCTTCAGAGCATCCCTAACTGAGCTTCTCTTTATTTTCTACCAATATTATTTCAATACACATTATAAACCTTTTTATTTATGTAGATATAAGACCCTTGGTCCTGAATCAACTTTTTATTTTTATTAATAGCGCCTAAGAGTATTGCTTAGGAAGGGACGAGAATCAAAGACGCTTAGTTAATGAATGCCTTTACCCCTCAGCCAAGGGGCAGGTGAAGGATAATTAAAATCACAGATAAAGGTCCAAGGGAAAATACGCCAGACATTAAAAATCTCAATTGAAAGAGTTTAGTTCTTTTAATAATGCCATCCATTATTAGCATGAACACAAATGACAAAAAAACATATTCAAAAATATAAATGCATTCAGGGTGTATCAGTAAATTTTAATTTTAAGTTGCCTGCCTGCTCTCTTTCCTTCCTCCATTGTTGAATACAACAGCAACATTTAATTTAATTTTCATATTGTTGATAATAATCTTGTACTGTTGTATTCAACAATGGAGGGAGGAAAGAGAGCAGGCAGGCAACTTAAAATTAAAATTTACTGATACACCCTGAATGCATTTAAATATATAAGAATAATTTTGTTGATAATAATGATCAAAATTTTTCTATACTCAAAAGTCTTTTTTCATTTAATTTTTTATAATACAGGGTGTGTCAAAAAGAATATACCGACGCTCTCAGTAGAAAAGTGTCTAACTCCACTTTTTTTCGAAAATCTTTTTTGTATTTTCTGTTGAAGAATATCATTCTCCTTATGCCCTGAACTGGGCAAGATAATTCAAAATTTTCAGTTCGAAAAGTGTTTAACAGTGGCTCTAACAATGACAATAAAATGTTTTTTGGTTCTCCTGAAAAATAAACAAAATGGAGTTAGGCACTTTGCTAATTAGAACGTCGATATGTATTTTTTAATGTATATATTTATTTAACTTTAAGACATACGAATATGAAACTTTACACACATATTTACGAACCTCTCAAGTTCAGATTACAGATGTTCATTATATCCTCCAACGAACAATATCACATCGACACTCAAATTCCTCCCATACTTGGGCAAGCATGTCTTCACAAGACAACATCATTTTTCTACAAGATCCCCTCACTGGAGTCGCCAAGTGCGTGAATATCTGAATGAAACTCCACCGAACCGTTGGATTGGTCGTCAAGGAGCTGGCGACTCAGCTGGGCTCCACGATCACCGGATTTGACTTCTTTCTGTAGGGTTTCGTCAAAGACAACGTCTATGTACCACCACTTCCATAGAACCTCGAAGAGTACTGCCATAACATCAGTGATCAGGGACATGCTTGCCCCAGTATGGGAGGAATTTGAGTGTCGATGTGATATTGTTTGTATCGCTGATATTGAACATCTGTAATCTGAACTTGAGAGATTCGTAAATATGTTTGTGTAAAGTTTCATATTCATATGTTTTGAAGTTTAATAAATATATGCATTCGAAATAGGTATATTATTTTTGAAACACCCTGTATTTATAATAAAAGGGAATGAAATGGGGTCTTTGTTAATTACTTTAATTGTTTTTTCACAAGTGCTTTGTTTGATCGATTGTTTTATTTATTGTTTGAATTGAAAGCAGGCAGCAAGTCCTCAACAAAAAGATTTAATCGAGCAAGCTGCACAAATGGCGGCTCAAGATAACATGGAATTGACATGTGCGTTTATTCAAAAAACGGCAATAGAAAAAGCGATACCCGAAATCGACAAGCGTCTTCTTACCGAGTATGAATTACGCAAATTAGCCCGAAACGAAGGACGTCGTTACTGTGACCCTCAAGTGCTCACCTACCAGGCGGAGAGAATGCCCGAACAGATACGCCTTAAGGTTGGCGGCGTTACCTCTCAACAGATGGCCGTCTATGAAGAATTTGCGAGAAACATCCCGGGTTTTCTGCCACTCTCCGATCGCGATGCTGCAGCTATGTTTATTCCTAAACCGGTGACTGTGAGTGCCTCACCGCCAGCTGCAGCTGGCCTTCCATTGCCCCCAAGCCATCGACATATTCAGTCATCTTATGGATTTCAAAAATCCTTATTCGCTTTGCAGCAGGATGTCCAGACTTCGGTGGCTCAATTCCAGAACGCCGGTCCTTCACAACTTGTGGTAATTTTATATTTCATTCATTCGATCTTCTTCCAGAGGTGTTCATATTAATTCATTTTTTTTATTTATTAGAAGATAAAATCTAAAATTTCGATGTAGTTTCTTTCAGATTTCGTTGCTCTTGCATGGCCGGATCCCTATTAATTTTTGGAAGAACGAAACTCAAACCACCAATTCATAGCAGAGATTTATTGGTTGACGAAGATGCATCAGATTGGCCTTCATCAAAACATTTTAACATTTACTATGACAATTCATTTTAGATTTTACCTCTTCATCAAGCGATATATATATATATTCAATGTTTTTATAAATTACAAAATTTTCTTATAGTAAAATTCTTTGTTTTGTTAATTATACGAGTTTTTTGTTTTCTTATACAAAATTTCCTTATCCTAAATTACTCGCATATTTTATATCCATTTGACAAAACCGCATGGTAAGCTAATACTTTATTAACGATAAAATTATCTAATCATATAAATAAATTTATTTGAACAGGCAGGAGTGTCAATGAAACTCAAAAAATTCGCGAAGTTTCGGTCCAAATTTATTCGACCACCATCAGGCTCCAGGGCTACAACTTTCATTCAAAATTAATATTATTAACAATTAAAAATTATTATAATGGTTGTTATTTTTTTACTTGTCATATGTGAATGTACAGTGAGCGCCACAATTAAGTCCCCGCCTGATAGCTAGAGCCTTAAGTATATGGTGTATAGTGAATTAATTTAATGACCGAAAAGGTAAAACGTAAAATCTACCCCTTAGCTTAGTAAATTTAAAATTAATTCACCATATACTTAAGGCTATAGCTATCAGGTGGAGACTTAATTGCGCCACTCACTGTACATTAACATATATGACAACTGTAAGAAAATAAAAAATAACAACCATTGTAATAATTTTAATTGATTGGGCCGGCGCCCTAGGATAAGGGTGGTCCACCCGTCGCGAAAGCGTGGAGGTCCTAGTTCGAATCCAGGGGGTGCAATTTTTGCCCTATCTTAAGCACAAACATATCTCGCAAATTTGCTATCTTAAACGTTATATTGACTGTTATTTGAGCGTTGGTTGAAAAATTTCATCCTTTTCAAACAAAGCTCTACCTAGTTAATAATATTAATTTTGAATGAAAATCTCTTGTAGCCCGGTAGCCTGATGGTGGTCAAATAAATTTGAACCGAAACGAGTTTCATTGATTTAGAGACACTCCTATCAGGCTATCACTTTCTGCCATTGTTCATATATATCAATCACTCTCGAGAAATTTAAATAAATTTATTTTAAATTATCTAAAATCAGTTTCAATATTAACTGCCACCCCTAGAGGAGAATAGAGCCGTGAAGTTAGACAATCAGAGCATAATTGTTATCTCAAAAAATAGTATTTCCACTGCAATATTAAAAAAAAGTTGATTTATCATCAATTCTCGAAGGTTTGCAGGGGGTTCGTGCAGATTTTTTAATAATTTTAAACAATTATTTTACAGAAATTTTATTTGCTGATGACTGATTGCAATGTACAGTTTCGGTCATCTACAAATGACAATCAGTAGTCAGAAAATAAAATTCTTGTAAAATATTGTTTAAAATTATTTAAAAAATCTGCAAGTACACCCTGTAAACCTTGGAGAATTGATGAAATTCTTCTTGAGCTGTTTCTTGGATAAAGTTGATTTATTTATTTCCTAAGCACTCTGGTTGTCTTTATAAGAAAAATTTTATAATTTATAAAATCATTGAATATACTACTGGTCGATGAAGAGGTAAAGACTAAAATGAATTGTCCTAGTTATAATAGTATTTGTAAATGTTAATACGTTCTCTTAATATGGTTCTCAAGAAGGCTGATCTAATGGATCCTCGTCTAAATTGTCTCTGCTATGAATTTGTGGTTTGAGTTTCATTCTTCCAAAAATTCCTCGAGACCCGCCGTCTAACAGCACCGATACATGATTAGAACCCTACATAGAAATTTTAAATTTATATTGTAATCAGATGTTACGTCGTTTCTTAAAAATATGAAATCTTAAAAAAAAATTACCATTGGAATAGAATAGTATGTGTTTTTTTAATTAAACCATAGATAAACAAGCTCTTTAATACTTGGATGGGTGACCACCAGGAAAATAGTATGAATGCCTCTGGAAACATAATAATGCCAAGAGTACAAACGTTTTGTTTTAATTACTTTTGTAAGTAACAAAACAAACATATGCACTCCATTATTTTTTTTTTTATCAAGTTTTAGATTTTTTATAAATTAAAATTTCATTGATATTTAGGTAAGTTAAAAGCAGCTTTTTTCAATCTCTTTTTCTTATTTATTCTTTTTTAACATTTCTAAAAAAAAATTCTCATTCTCACTTCTCATTTTCAAAAATTTCATCCCCTCACGAAAAAATCATGGGCTGTTTATGTCTTATCTTTATTTTACTTAAATTAAAGCTTCTTATAACATTCCTAATATATCTTTAACTAATTAATATGTTTCAATTATTTCATTTTCATACTATTCTAATTCCTTTTTTTTATTTTTTTTAAATAATAATTTACAAAATGTTTTAATTGTAGACGTATGGCACAGATGAGATTTGTACAATTTATGAGAAACTTGGAAACGAAGTAGACCACTGCCTCCAAACTCTTATTGGATCGCCGGCGATTGCTCTTTCCTCTAACCTTCAAGTTACAAACCTCCACAATCTTCTGGAGGCGATTTTGATGGCTAGAAGAACTAGAGACTTAGTCACGGCCGTCAGTCTTTTGCAGAAGGTAAAATTAAATAAATATTTTGAAAAATAAATAAATAAATAAAAATGACATATTTAATCTTCTTAGGCTGTAGAGGGATTGTTGGATGGATTGACTCAAATGCCGGCTGATGCCGAGATGATGATCCGTTACAGAGACATGCATTTACGAGTTTTGAAAGCCTTACAAGACCCAAGAATGTATGGAATGCAATGGACCAACAAGCAGGTACGCATGCGCGACTTCTTTCACGCTTCAGTTTGTCATTTCAAAGACATTTGCTAATATAAATTTAAATAATTTATTGTAAATATTTCATATAATATATACTACTATGGTGCAAAAAAAATCGAGCTACTTGTCTTGAAATTCACATTTTTAGGTTTTTGTAATCCGATTTAAATCCCTCGGGTTTGATGTAGTGGGTAGCGTGCTGGCCTTTTATACCAAGGGCCGTGGGTTCACATTCTGTCTTATGCGACAATTTATTTCAATTGGATTGGCTATCAATCCAGGTGAAATAAATAGAGACTGGGTCTAAATGGCCTTCGCTGCCGAAAAAAAAAATGAAATTAAAAAATCCGATTAAAAAAAAAAAAACTTGATGTCATAGAAAATTTAAGATAATGTCCAGATTTTACGAATATTTTTTAGGAATATTGAAAACAACTTTGTTGTTCTAAATTAAGAATTAATAGTTAGAGCTTTGTTTGAATTAATAGACTGTGAGTTAGTCAGTCAATAAGGCGACATGGCTTATCTGATAGGCTTAGTAATTTTAGGTAAAATTAGACTCGAGTTCGAACCCGGCTTGCTGCAAAAATTCACCCAAGTCGAGCGTCTCTATTGGAGCAAGGGGAATATAATCCCTTCCAGTTGCAGGCATCAAGGGTCTGAGGGATGGGCATGAACCATTCCAGGATTGACCCTTTTTGAATTTTTTGTATAGAAAATTTTAAGGAGAGGGCAACAAATTAAATTTTGCCCCCCCGGGCCCCCCTTGAAAAATCTCCTAGGGTTCCGACCCTGGGGAGAACAATAAATCTCCCGTATAAGGTCGCAAGTGCAGAGAAGTCTCATATCATCAAATCAATCTAAAAAACAAACAAAAAAAAATAAAAATATTAAAAAAAAAAAATTATATCAAAAAACCCCCCCAGAAAAAAAAAAAAGAGAAAAAAAATAAAAAAAAAAAAAAAAAAAAAAAAAAGAAGGAGAAAAAGAAAGGGGTAAAAAACCAGAAAAATAAAAAATAAAAATAAAAAAAAAAAAATATATAAAAAAAAAAAAAAAATAAAAGAAGGGGGACAAAATAACTTAGCCTATAGGCGGCACACCCTTAAATCCGGTCCTGATCAATAAAGCCAGTCACATATATATCGTTTAAAATAGCAAATTCGCGAGATGAGTTTGTGTTTATGATTGGGCAAAATTGGGCCCCGTGGAGTCGATCCAGGCGGACTATCTCTATCCTAGGCTCAATAAAAACACATCTCGCATCCCCCTATTATAATAAAAAAATTGATACGAAAAGATCTTAAAAACTGCATTTATTGATTGTAATACATTTTTGTTTTTGTGAATATTTATTTATTTTATCACATTTATTAAAAGCTGTTGCTTGAGTCTCTCTCAAAGGATTTTTGTTCCAAGGCTATACTTAATTTAATATCTCATGACATCAAGATTTTTTTATTAACCAAGACGTCTAGGATTTGAAAAAAAAAATGGAGTTAAAAATGAAAAAGACGGTTGATTTGTCGATTTGAAGAACAGGCAGGGTTCAGTTCAAGGCGGTTCACAAACAGGAAGACCCCGAACGGCTGCTAGTGAAGTTGCTGTTGAGCGCGTGCCCGGGAGTTTTGCAGAAGATCCGACAACCTCTCACGACGGTCCTGGACTGAACCCTGTTCTTCAAATCGACTAATTGATTCACTTACAGAATCCCTGAGTGCCAAGATAATTGACATTTGATTTTGATAATAAAATTTCCAATTTGTGTTCTTTGTTCAGATGTGTATTTTTGCATAATTAATTTCCAAGATGTCCTTTATAAGAATCTGAAAAGAAAGTTAAAAAAAACAACAAAATAATTACAACTTTCAACCCCTTTGTGATTTTTGACTCACCATGTATAAAATTTTTATTAACATAATGGTTATTTTATTTATTTTTTTAAATTTTTAGGTGACCCGCTGTCTAATGGAATGTCGAGAAGATTACCGATATAATTTAGAGGCAGTCGATTGTCTAATTCGTTCCCAATTGGTGAACATCCAACAATATGATTTACATCTCGCTCATTCACTTGAGAATGGACTCAATTACATGGCAGTTACATTTGCTATGCAACTTGTACAATTATATCTAGTCGATGACCGACATAATTCTTATGTTAATGAATCTGATCTCATAAATACGATAGAGATGCTAGCGAGAATTGCTACTCATAGTCGAACTCCACCTGAAGGGTAAATTAAATAACTATAATTATTTTCTCGCCTTCCTATTTCTAAATGATCTTGTGTTTTTTTTTTAGATTGAGTTCTTTGATAGAAATTCTCAGAGCAAATCATGACCCGGCTGTTTTAGTTGATCGCGCCCAAGCTGGACCAACTGCCCATATCCATTCAGGAATTATGCAGGTATTTATTTTTTCATTTAAACCCTAATATACGTTGCACGTCAAAAATATTGGAACACTTTGTTTCTTCTAAAAGATGTTCTAATATTTGGACCCTGTTATTCATTAGTGTGTCAAGCGCCAAAAAAAATTAAAAATTGAGTTAAGCACGGAATATTGTTTCGAATGCTATAATTAATATATTTTTATAAATATGTCCCAAAAAAAACTTATATTTAATGTTACTTGCACAATTGACAAAAAAAAATTATATAGAATCCAATTAAAACAAAAAACTTTAATGTTAATTTTCTCAAAACTCGGTAGGTGGCGCTTGACACACTAATGCGTAACAGGGTCCATTTCTTAATGATAATTTAAGAAACATTTAATATGACATATCTTATACATTTCTAAGTAAAATTTAACTCAAATTCATATCCATTTAATAAATAATTACAATTTAAATAAAACAAAGACAAAAATGTCGAAATTTTTTTATTAAAGCCAAATTCTCTGAATGCTTAACCAATCAGCCGGAGACGTTTCGGTCTATTTATTATAAACCATCTTCAGTCCATTAATTGGTATATTTATGCTCAGAGTAGTCAGGTGATAATTAATATACATTATTTTAAAATAGAATACTCTTGTTTATGTTTATAATGAAATTTGGGCTTAAATGAATATGATATATTGTATATATTAAATTTAAGGATTGCGGTGTGGGTTTCAAGTGAAACATTTTGAACAAAGGTTGTATTTATGTGGGTTTCACGAGGGTAAAAAAGTATTAACACAAATTTAAATACTCGATATATTTCGGGTTGTTAACCCATCTTCAGGAGTTACAAAAAACTGAATGAGAATGAAAAATACATGCTTATATAGTCGAGTTAAGTGGAGGGAGAGAGGGCGGATTAAATGAGTTGGACAGGGAACGATATTTTACAAAGTGGAAATTAAAAATTGAATTACAAAGCACTAATAACTTAATTGATTAAAACATAAAACAAGACTTATAAAAAATATTAAAATTATTTGATTAATAAATACATTATATTCTGATTCATTTGTAGAATCGTATATATATATATATATATCTATGATAGATATATTTGAAATTCGCACAAGCAACTATCATATTCATTTAAGCCCAAATTTCATTATAAACATAAACAATAGTAATCTATTTTACAATAATATATATTAATTATCACCTGACTAACTCCGAGCATATATATACCAATTAATGAACTGAAGATGGTGTATAATAAATAGGCCGAAACGTCTCCGGCTGATTGGTTAAGCATTCAGAGAATTTTATTTTTTGGCTGCCTCTGCTTCCATATCTCCTTTAATCAACATACACAGCCACTACTTACATCTTAACGCCAAATTTCTAAAATTAAAAAAAAAACTTTTTATTTCAAATAATATATATCTATAATATTTTCTTATAAAAATAAAATTTTAAATTAATATCCAACAAAACATATCGAGATTATGTTGATTTGTCCATCAAATTGAAAATCGACATATTTATTTAAATTGTATTAAAATGAAATGGATTTGTGTTAAATTGACTTAGAAATGTATAAGATATTTCATATTAAATGTTTCTTAAATTAGAGTATCATTAAGGTAGATTAGAACAGATCACATCAAAGTGTTTGCCTTTGTTACGTTTTCATTGGCGCGCAGTGTATTTTTATTAGGTCTTTCTATATATATATATATATATATATAATTGAGGAGTGTGGACGTCTATCTGTCTGCGTGTCACGTTTGGCCAACTTTCCCCAGGCTAGTCCTTTTAAAAATTTTTACTAATATCTTCAGACAGACGTTCATCATTCTTATTTCCAGTAAAGGGAATCGCAGATTAGGAAGATGAGAAGAGCCTTCTTTTCTTCTCTCTCCCACTTAAATTTATTGTAAATCTTCGACAGAGGTCCTCAAACTTAGTGCGTCTACAGCCCACTTTGAGAATCAATTATTTTTTAGAGTCCAAAAATAAAATGTTTAACTTTACCACTTGAAGAACACAATTGCAATCGCTATCTAATTTGGTTCACCTAATTTTTTTAATTTTGTTTTTTACAGGCAAGGGAATTTGAAGATCCTCCAGGTCTTCTTGAGAAGACTGAATTTTTGTTGAGAGAATGGGTCAATATTTATCATTCACCGACGGCATCACGAGATCCAACCCGTGCTTTTAGTGTATTTGTTCAACAGGTAATATTAATATTTTATTCTTATGTGATAACTTGAAATATTTGGAAACAAACAGCTCAAAATCAAAGTTATTCAAAACTCAATAATAATTTTTTCTACTTAAAAATAAATCTTATAAACTTTGAAGGACAAAGCAGTCCATTTTTTCGTGTGATTATTTCATTGGTTTAAAAAAAAAAAAACTTTCCAATGAAATAATTATATAATTTTATTTAAAAAAATAACAAATTTTTTATTAAAGTATGGTATTAAGGGGCTACGGGAGCGAAGGTGTTACGCATGTTTTTCCCGATAAGATGGCGTAGTGTGTCATAAAAGTATGCCCAAAAATCAAGTAATTCAAAAATTTGCCAGGAGATGTCAGAATGGTAGCTAATAATATTTAATGCATTTGGTTGATTTTCATTGATTTTTTAACAATAAATACTTTATAAATGTTATTATATAACTATTATATAATATCTTTTATAAAAGCATAAAAATATTTAAATATAGGCCAGATATGGGCTATTAGGGGATCGTCTATTAGACTAGCCTGCCATCTATCGTCAAGAATGCTGAACTAATTTGACAGTTGGTTTTTGAATAAATCATCTAAACTTATTTCAAAAATTTCTTAATTAATATATGATTAATAATAACAATAAATTCATTTTTAAATTTAAAAAAGATTATTGGGACAGATTGTTTTTTTGAATTTGCTTGATAACAAAAAAATTAATTACGATAATTTTTTAATAAGTCATTAAAAAAATTATAGCTCGATGTCCCAATAATCTCTTATTAATTTAATTCATTTAAAAAAAAACCGCATTGAAAAATTTCTTATAATAGTCTAGTTTTTTTTAAAGTACGTTTAGACGTCGCTCCTGAACCCCCTTAAAGCTAAAAAAATGAAATAATTGCATGAAAAAAAGCATGCCCTCTCGTACTCTATTTATAAAAGATCTGGTGTGACTACAGTACCAATAATCAATAGAGAAATATTCAAATGTAGTAACTAATTTGGAACGGAGGGAGTATAAAATAAGCAATTCGGTTAATATAAATTAATTTTTCTTTTTTATTTTGTTCTGTTCAGATGAATAGTCATGGCATTCTTAAGACAGACGATCTCATCACCCGATTCTTCCGTTTGAGCACTCAAATGTGCGTTGATTTATGTTATCGTGCCTTGAGTGAACACAACACGTCATCAACACTTGTACGAGCCAAATGTTTTCACACCCTGGATGCTTTTGTACGTCTAATCGCTCTACTCGTGCGTCATAGTGGCGACGCCAACAACACAAACACCAAGATCAATCTTCTCAACAAAGTGCTTGGTATTGTTGCTGGCGTCTTGCTCCAGGATCACGACAATCGGCTCAATGAATTTCAACAGCTTCCATATCACAGAATTTTTATCATGCTCTTTTTAGAACTGAATACACCCGAATCGGTGCTTGAAGCAATCAATTTTCAGGTAATTTCAATAAATATATTAATTTTTATTTAGAAAATAAAATAAGGACCGGTTGTGTTAGCTATCCCTTTGATAAGTTAATTGACTACAAGTCTTTTCACATCTTGTTAAGCTAATCATATGATTCAATAAGAGCCCAGAACGTAGTTAACTAGCTAAGAATTACCTATAAGGCTTAACAAATGGTGGAATCTTTTGTTAAAAAATTAATCAGGTTTAATTTATTATTTTAATTTTTAAAATTTATTTTAATTAATTTTTATTTTTAATAATTTTTATAAATTATGTCTTTTTATTAAGTTGCTAACTTCACAAAACTTTCCTTATACATCAGATAGCTAATTATATGTGAAAAAACTCTTCTTTTTTTTTACTCGAAGATTAAGTGTGATCTTGTTTACTAAATGGATGATTTGCTAGCTATCTGTCGGATAAATTTGCTAGTTGACTAGAACTGAAGAAACCGACCCTTAATTAAAACATTACCATGACGCTGTCTTTTCGGCAAGGATGTAAGGAGGAAAAACAAAAACAAGATTTTTTTATTTTTCCCCAATTGAGTTTTATTCCTGATATTTCAAAGGCACAAAGGCTCTTCTTCTTCAGAGGAAACTCATATTACACTCCGTTAACATTACAATCACAGCCAAGGTTTTTTTACATCAAGAAAGCATTCTGATGCTCTCTAACGTTATCGAGGTCAAATGGCTTTCTTAATGCAAAAAAACCTTGGCTGTGATTGTAATGTTAACGGAGTGTAATATGAGTTTCCTCTGAAGAAGAAGAGCCTTTGTGCCTTTGAAATATCAGGAATAAAACTCAATTGGGGAAAAATAAAAAAATCTTGTTTTTGTTTTTCCTCCTTACATCCTTGCCGAAAAGACAGCGTCATGGTGGTGTTTTAATTATATGTTTCTCGGCATCACTCATTAATCTTAAACCGACCCTTAATTTACTGGATTGAAGAATTGTTACCAGCGTTTCTTTCCACAATTACTAAAGCCTAAAATATGTTTGTCTTCAGTACATATATTTACAATTGTATCATATATTGAAAATATAAGTATATAGGCAATATATATCAACGGTGGCCAAACTCACGAGCCACATGCGGCTTTTTTTGAGTTTTATTGCGGCTAATTTAAGAAAATTGCATAAATTTGGTTCCGCAAAATCAAAATTCTTCGCAGGACGGAAAAAATTATTTTCATGTACGGGAAAAATTTTTTCCGCAGGGGGCGGAAAACTTATGTTCCGCAAAAGGGCGAATTTTTTTTTCCGATTTGGCTCTTAAAAATTTTCGATTTGTCAATACGGCTCTAAATATCACCAAGTGTGGCCACCTCTGGTATATATGACTGCTTCAAAAAAATTCGATGTTAGCTGTGTCGTGTATACAGCCGGAGGTCTTTTAACTTATTTTTTTCTTTTTAAAGGTGTTGACTGCATTTTGCCACACGTTGCATATCCTTCGACCATCGAAATCTCCTGGATTTGCGTATGCATGGTTAGAGCTTGTGTCCCATCGTGTCTTTCTCGGTCGTCTTCTGGCAATTACTCCACAACAGAAGGTTTCTATTTCATATTCATTTACTAATTAATAACTAAATTCTATAATCAATTAATAAATAAATTTCAATTATGTTAGATGATTTTTTCAATTATTTTTTCTATTTGATTTTTTTCAATTTAAATATACACTGCGCGTCAAAAAAGTTTTATTTAAGAAGACCTTCCTGTTCCTCTAATCTACCTTAATGATGCTCTAATTTAAGAAAAATTTAATATCAAATATCCTATACATTTCTAAGTAAATTTAACACAAATACAAAACATTTTAATCAATTTAAATAAATATGTCTTGTATTTATATGTATTTTAACAGAAACTGGCCAAATGGCTTCATAATGCCGTGGCCACGAAATTAAGGAAAAAAATAAAAAATAAATATGTCGATTTTCAATTTGAGGGACAAATCAACATAATCTTGATATGTTTTGTTGAATATTAATTCAAAATTTCGTTTTTGTAAGAATTTCCAATAAAATAGACAGAGAAAAACTCAAAAGGAAAGATTATTTTAAAATTTTAGAAATTTGGCGTTTAAATGATATGGATTTGTATTAAATTTACTTAGAAATATTTAAATTATTTCATATTAAATGTTTAATAAATTAGAGTATCATTAAGATTAGAACAGGTCTTCTTAAGATATATATATATATAATAAATATATAGTTACACAAGTTTAAATCATAATAAAACAAAGAAATATATTTTTAATATCAATGAAACGGGCTTTATTGGATACAAAATTGTAAGACATTAATGTTTAAATATGATTTCGGCCATGTGGCCGCCACGGCTGGCGCGTTCAAGCCGTAATCTGGAACACCAATTTTCACAAACTTTCCGCATTTTTTTCGGCCGTATTTCGCCGATAACTCTTCGAATGTTAATTTCCAGCTGTTCAATTGTGTCTGGTTTGTCGACATAGACATGTGACTTTACATAACCCCAAAGAAAATAATCCAATGGGGTTAAATCTCACGATTAATTGGAGCATTACGTGGAATTATATTCTTTCATCAAAAGTTTCTTTGAGTAAATCTCCAGATTACGGCTTGTACGCGCCAGCCGTGGCCGAAATCATATTTAAACATTAATGTCATAAAATTTTATACCCAAAAAAGCCCGTTTCATTGATATTAAAAATATATTTCTTTGTTTTATTATGATTTAAACATGTGTAACTCTAAAAAAAACACTCTATACTTGTATATATATATATATATATATATATAAAAGATAATATTTGTCTTTTTTAATATTTATGAAGAAGTAAATAGCTAGTAAATAAAAAATCCGATACTTTCTCTCTATATATTTCATATATAGGGTAAGAGAAAGTAATAAGCTGCTCTCTCCCATTCGCATCTCTCAAAACTCTAAATTTTGTTAAAAACTAATTGACTTTTCATTTCCTATTTCAAATTAATTTTATTTTCATTAATATAAAGAGAGAAAATTTAAATAATTTTTTTTTTTTTTCACACGAAAATAGAATGAATTAATGTAATTAATATTTGAATATTTTTCTTTTTAGGGTTGGAGTATGTATGCGCAGCTTCTCGTTGATTTATTTAAATTTCTTGCTCCTTTTCTTAGAAACGCAGAACTGGCAAAGCCTGTCACTTTACTTTATAAAGGCACCCTCCGGGTCTTGCTTGTGCTTTTGCATGATTTCCCTGAATTCTTATGTGATTACCATTATGGATTTTGTGATGGAATTCCGCCCAATTGTATTCAAATGCGCAATTTAATTTTATCGGCTTTTCCACGCAACATGCGCCTGCCAGATCCGTTTACACCCAATTTAAAGGTGGACATGTTGCCTGAAATCGCTCACGCCCCTCGTGTCATCACCAATTTTACATCGATGATCCAACCACTCAACTTTAAAAAAGATTTGGATTCATATTTGAAAGCGCGAGCTCCGGTCACGTTCTTATCCGAACTGAGATGCAATCTGCAAGTCTCAACAGAGCCTGGGCTAATCTACAACATCCAATTGATGAATGCGCTCGTCCTTTATGTGGGCACACAGGCCATTAGTCACATCCGAAACAAAGGCCATGCGCCCAACATGTCCACGATCGCTGCCTCGGCGCATATGGACATCTTCCAAAACCTGGCTGTTGACTTGGACACCGAAGGTAGAACTTTTTTTTCTTTTTTAATAAATAATAACACCAGGGCAACTCTGATTCTGCGGCATGGGATATAAAAAACAATTTTATCTAATTTTAGCCCTCTGAATACGAAAATAATATTTTTGTTGAATTGACTCTACTTTTTAAAATTAATTTATACTGGAATTTAATTATAGAAAGAGGAGAATATTTTTTATTTTATTTTATTTATATAGATTATAAAAAAAAAAATGAAAAATAAAACAAACAAAGTGCTATAAGTGATACAAAGAATAATAAAAAACAAAATCATATCAATAAGAATCAAGGGCGGATACAAGAGGGGAGGGGGTAAAGGGGATAATTCCCCCCCCCCCCCCCCGAGATTTGAGAAATATATTTTTTTTTGGGAAAAAATTGTATTTTTAATATAAAATTTTAAAAACTAATACTTAACAATTTGCTCAGGATTCGCAGGGACTTTGCAGCCAGGAGATTAAATGAAAAAATATTTTTATTTGCCGACGTTTCGGTCGCCAATCACGACCTTCATCAGGGCATATGATCGTAGCATTTATTAAAAAAATTGATATTAAATTACAATAAGAATACAAATTCGAGAAATATCAGATGTACAGTGAGGGACAATATTAAGTCCCTCCCATACCTTTTCTACTTGTGATTTGAAACAATGAAATTTGTTTTTATAAAAGAAAATAAAAATCTTTCTAGGTTTGAACCATGCAAGTTTGCATTAAAAAATTTATAATTTTTTTTAAACCAATGAAATAATCACAAGTAGAAAACGCATGGGTGGGACTTAATATTGCCCCTCACTGTAGTTACAAATATTGTCAATTATACACGATCTTAGGATCATTGCAATTAAATACAATTTCTTTTTTACTTTGATATGTACAAAAATATTATCATTTACTTGCTGTTCGGAGGTCTCTTATTCAAATGATACACTGAACTCATATTTATTATTTTATTGAAATCTTAAAATAAAATTAAGATTTAATTTTTAAAATATTATATTAAATAAAAGTTTTTAGATTTAATTATTATAAAGAATATTCCTCAAATTAAATGTGTTATTTATAACTAAAATGGGATTAATTTTATTTTAAGATTTCAAAAAAATAATAAATATGAGTTCAGTGTATCATTTGAATAAGAGACCTCCGAGCAGCAAGTAAAAAATAATATTTTTGTACATATCAAAGCAAAAAAAAAAAAAGAAATTGTTTTTAATTGCAATGAATATTAAAATATCTAAGATCGGTGTATAATTGACAATATTTCTAAGTACATCTGATATTTCTCGAATTTGTATTCTTATTGTAATTTAATATCAATTTTTTAAAATAAATGTTATGATCATCGGCCCTGATGAAGGTCGTGATTGGCGACCGAAACGTCGACAAATGAAATATTTTTTTATTTAATCTCTTGGCTGCAAACTCCCTGCGAATCCTGACTAAATCTCCACGGCCATAAAACATCAATTTATCTTAACAATTTGATTTGTATATATATCTGGTAAACTACTACTACTACTTTAAATTACCGATAATAAGAAAAGATTGTGTGCGACCAGTCACACCAGATTACCCCCCCCCCTCCGCCACTGATAAGAGTTAAGAAGAACGTTCTGTGCGGGATTTCCTTTGGTGTCTTTGGTCCGGTTTATCATGCGAATCAGAGTCAATTCAAACAAAACAATTTAAAGCCTGAGTATTTCGTCATCAGAGCGATCTAAATTGACTTCATAAGCAAATGCCGCAGAAAAAAAAATTTTTTTTTTTTTGTTCCCTGTGTAATAAATATTTTTTTTTTGTTAATTTTTTAGGGCGTTACCTGTTTCTGAATGCAATTGCGAATCAATTGAGATACCCAAACAGTCACACCCACTACTTCAGTTGTACATTACTCTATTTATTTGCTGAAGCGAACACAGAAGCGATCCAGGAGCAGATCACGCGGGTCCTCCTGGAACGATTGATCGTGAATCGACCGCACCCTTGGGGCCTTCTCATTACATTTATTGAGCTCATCAAAAACCCCACATACAAATTTTGGAATCATGAGTTTGTACATTGCGCTCCTGAAATCGAAAAGTAAGATTTTTTTCTTTTTTCTTTCAATGATTTTGGACAAACTTTCAACAACCTGTTTAAACGAATAATGAATTCATTCATTTTAATTAAGGGGGTTCAGGAGCGACGTCTAAACGTACTTTAAAAAAAAAACTAGACTATTATAAGGGATTTTTCAATGCGGTTTTTTTTTTTAAATGAATTAAATTCATAAGAGATTATTGGGACATCGAGCTATAATTTTTTTAATGACTTATTAAAAAATTATCGTAATTTATTTTTTTGTTATCAAGCAAATACAAAAAAACAATCTGTCCCAATAATCTTTTAATTTTTTTTAAATTTAAAAATGAATTTATTGTTATTATTAATCACATATTAATTGAGAAATTTTTAAAATAAGCTTAGATGATTTATTTAAAAATCAAATGTCAAATTAGTTCAGCATTCTTGCAATAGATGGCAGGCTAGTCTAACAGCTGATCCCCTTTTAGGCTATATCTGGCCTATATTTATATATTTTTATTATGCTTTTACATAATATATAATAACATTTATAAAGTATTTATTGTTAAAAGATCAATTAAAATCTACCAAATGCATTAAATATTATTAGCTACCATTCTGACATCTCTTGGCAAATTTTTGAATTACTTGATTTTTTGGGCATACTTTTTATGACACACAACGCCATCTTAGCGGGAAAAACATGCGTAACACCTTCGCTCCTGCGCCTCCTTTAACGTCACATTTGGGAAGATTTCTTTTCATTGTAGCCCGATATTTCGAATAAAGACCACACACATTAATAAAAAACTAGATACAAGCAAAAGAAAAGAAAATTTATCTCATCGAGTTTAAATATATATATATATATATAATTTGATATGGAAATGGTTACTTGTCATCAACGAGGGATTGTGAACCTATAAAAGCAATAAAACTCCAAATGAAAAATTTTAAATAACTTTAATAGTTCGAGACTTTTCGACCGACTCACACTGGTTCAAAATGCTATTCTAGCTGGACAAAATTAATATTGAAACAAAAATAACTTTTTTGGGGGTACTTTTATTAAATAACAATAAAAATATATTAAAAGACTTTAATCTAATAGTATGTACTTTTAAAATTATTTTATAACAATATAATTAAGAAATAATAAAGTTACAAAAAAAAAATTAAAATTAAATCAATATTGCTATTTAATTTATGCTTATTCTCAGTTAGTCTCCGTCATTTAGTAATAATGTTTGACATATTCTGTTCGTATAAACATCAGAGAATGATGTTTATACCAAATGCCAAATACCAAATACCAATGCAAATGATTCAAACTTAATTACAGAAAAAAAAAATTTTTGAATTTTGTCCAGCTAGAATAGCATTTTGAACCACTGTGCGGCTCAGCGCTATTTTTGAGGTAATTTCATGCCTATTTCGCGAAATCGGCCACAAATATTTTGCCTTTTTCACGAAAATAGCAAAATCTTGCCGATTTCCTGAAATATACCATTTCGTCAATTCGGCGTTACAATTTAGCTAAAAATAATTATCCAACAAAAGGACCAGAAGGAAGTTTACTTATTAGGATGTTAGGTGCAGTTGGGAAGATACGGAAAATGGTGTGCCGAGGGCGCGGATCAAATTCGCCTGGAAAATAAAAGTCGCTAATTTGACTTAATTAAATTTAAGGATTGCGGTGTGAGTGTTTCAAGTGAAACATTTTGAACTAAGGTTGTATTTATGTGAGTCTCACCCTCGTGAAACTCACATAAATACAACCTTAGTTTGACTTAATTAGTTGAATTATTGTAAAATATTTAATTTAATTAAGAGTGTTGTTATAAGTAAATAAACTAGAGATAGATAATTACGAGGTTGCGTGTTCAAATCACGTCGGGGAGTTTTGTAGTATTATTAGATGTGCTTAGAGCAATATTTCTTATAAATAAGTTAAATAACATAGACGTGTTCGGGAATAATCTAGTTTATTTACATATAACAACAATACTCTTAATTAATAAAATGCCCTCAGGCTTGGCGTATTTGGCAGCGCGCCTGCCTTGTATACCAAGGGCCGAGGGATCGGATCCCAGGCAGTCCGATGATTTTATTTAAGCCATTTGGATACCAAATGGCTTAAATAAGAATGCCTGGACTCCCAATAAATATATATTCATAATAACGATTATCAAAAAACAAAAAATATCTTTTCAATCACATGCCCCTCCCCCCCCCAACCCACACCACCCCTCTTCAAACAAATTTTTAAATATTTATTCTATTTTTTATCCTATTTTAAAAAATTTTATTATATTATTTATTAAAATATAATAAAAAAAAACATAAAATATATTTTAATAAAAAAATGTAAAAAAATTAATTTAAAAATGAGAAAAAAAAAAGAATAATATTTAGAAAAGAAGAGATGAGAAGAGAGGGATTATGGGGGAGGGAGGAGGAATTATGTCCAAAATCAGCGAGAAAAATGAGGAAAAAAAGAGATATTAATTGTGAAAAATTTAAAAATTTATTAAAAGGTAAAGGGCCCGGGGGAAAAAAAAAAAAATTAAAAAAAATTTTTTTTTTTAAAAATGATATAATAAAAATAATAATTTTTTTTAAATTGTGAGGGGGGGGGGGGGGGCGGGGGGGCCCCCCCGGGGGGGGGGGGGCGGGGGGGACCCCCCCCCCCCCCCCCCGTGTCTACGGCCCTGCGATTATCGTATAAAGTCTTATATGGCCTGAGTTGCCGAAAAGACTGTGTGAATGAGAAAAAAGTGTGGGTGTTAAAAAAAATTAAATATTTTACAATAATTCAACAAATTAAGTCAAATTAGCGACATTTTATTTTCCCGGATCCTCGTCATCGCCACAATGGGGTTAATTTTATCATTTATCATCCTTCTACGAACGGAATTTTGCAAACGAGAGTTTGTCCAAAATTGATAATAATTTAATTTTTTTTTTCCTTTTAATTAATTTGTTGTTTTTGTTTTTGCGCAGACTCTTCGAATCAGTAGCCAGATCGTGCATGGTACAAAAACAAGTGCAACAAACCCAAGAAAATGAGCTTACTGATAGTTAATTTAAGCGAAACTCTAATTTTAGCGAACTCATTCGGATTTTATATTAAGCTAGTTTAAGAGACTTGATTTTTCTACTTATTTTAATATATAAAAAGAAAAAAAAAAATTTAAAAAGAAAAAAAAGATTTTTTGTATAATTTATGAAGTTTAAACACCTCTGTATACATCATTGTTTTTTTTTTTTTTTCTTTTTTTTTATTTTGTTCTCTACTTTAGAATCATATATTAGTAAACAAAACAAAAAAGGAAAAAAATAACTTTTTTAATTTGTATATTACACCAATTTTTTTTTTTATTTTTATTTTATAAATATATATATTTTTGAACTAAATTCAAATAAATTTGGATGGAGAGAAAAAAAAAAACTAAAGTTTAGCAAAAGACTCATTTTAGAAAAAAAAAAAATTAATTTTTTTTTTGCGTTAATTTCAATTAGAATTAAGGAGGATTTATTATTACAAGGTAAGAACACAATTTTGTTGATATACGTATATAAATATTATTTTATTTTTTTTTCTTTCTTTTTTTTAAACATTTAATAATTTTTTTAGAATAGAATCACTCATCTTTTTTTTTTTTTATATAAGTTTAGAATATTGTAAATGAATCATGAATATAATGTATAACTTGTGAATATGATTTAAATTGTATTTTTGAACCCCCGTTAATGATTATAATAATAATAACAATAATTAATAATAATTAATTTGAAAGATTTTATTGAAGATTGATTTAAAAATAAAAAAAAAATCCTTTCCTTACAAAAAAAAGGTAGCCAAATTAAAAGAGCAAACTTTTAGAATTAATTTTGAAAGATTATCGCACGAAATACAAATGAATATCCACATCCAGATTATTCTTACGATCCCTGATGATGAAGTCAACTGGCGATCGTTTAAAACAAAATTTTCCTCTTTTTTTTTTTTTCTTTTAATAATAATAATACGTCTTTATTCTTCTTTTTAACATTTTACATGCCCCCGGGTGTGGCGTAGTAGGTAGCGTGCCTACCTCCTATACCAAACGTCGCGGGTTCGGACACAGGCAGTCCGATGATTTTATTTAAGCCATTTGGATACCAGATGGCTTAAATAGAAATGCCTCAACCCACAATAGATTATTATATATTACAACGGTTATCGTCAAAGTCTTAAATGGCCTGAGTTGCCGAAAAGACTGTGTGAATGTGTGTGTGAGTGTGAGTGTGAATGAGAAAAAGTGTGAATGTTTAAAAAAAAAAAAAAAAAAAATAACATTTTACATTAAAAAAAAAAAAAAATTGTCATACAGCCCTAAGACATCTTTCCCCTGGCCGGGTTGGCCGTCGTGGAGAGTCGCTTACAGGAAAAAAAAAACAAACAAAAAAGTACATAAAATCAAAAATAAATAGATCATTAAAAGAAAAAACAAATAAATAAATAAAATAGAGGAATATATAATGAATTATTTTAAACAACTTGAATGCCTCTTATTAATTATTAAATTGACGGGTCAAAAAGTGTCTGTAGTTCCACGCACTTTTACAGTATTTGATGAATCTGCTGATATTTTCTTTTAATTTGACTGCCTTTTCATCGCCCATTCAAATATTTAGTCATCATCTCATTTTTTAGAAATAGGCCAATTTATTTTTGAAGTTCGTGGGCCACTAAGTGAGAGGGTTAATAAAAAAGGAGTATAAATGGAAAATTTTTTTGTATTTTTACTGTCTCATATATATACATAGGCGCCGGAACTGGGGGGGAGGCAATGGTACATTGCATCCTACAGGGGGGGCAGAGGGGGGCAAAATTGCTTTTTTATTTCATTTATTTTTAAAAATGATATATTTTTACTTTTGAAAAATAAAATCTTCTAATGGGGTTGGAGAATAACAACCAGCAGATTAAACGCTCCACCTGACGTCCTTTATTTGGCAAATATTTCGACGCATATAACATGCATCATCCTCAGTGCCGCGAGGATGTAATAGGTGGGCTTGGTCCAAAAATTATTTAAAAGCCTTAGGGGCGTCATACATGTTCTTTGTGAGGTGCCTTCTTTAAGCTGATGACCGCTCTGATGCAGGAATGATATCATTCGTCAGGTGGAGCGTTTAATCTGCTGGTTTTTATTCTCCAACCCCACTATTCTACTCATCCCAGCCTACTAACTAATCTAAAATCTTCTAAATTAAAAAAAATAAAAGAGTAAGAAATTCATTTTTTTTCCAAATTTTTGATAAAATCACAAACAAATTTTTTAAAATTTTAATTGCCGGCGGGCCTGGCAAGAAGAAAGAACAACAGCCACCAAGATCAATGTTGTTAAGCAACGCCAAGTGGTACTGAAAATCGGGATAGGTGGCCCCCGAAAAACAAGACCATTGAACACCCGCCGGAAGCCATCGATACTGTATAATATAAATAATAAATAAATTTATAAGAATCAAATGGCCTCTGCAGCCGAAATGACTTTATTTAAAAAAAAAAAAAAAAATTAATTTTATTAAAATTGTGATTTTATTTAAAATTTTTAAAGTTTTATAGTAGATAGAGATTTGTTTTTTATACTATTTAAACATATTAAATTATTTTAATCTTCTAAAAAAAATTTTTTTTTCCCCCCCTGATTCAAATTCGTTCCGGCGCCCCTGTATATCTTCTTCTTCTTCTTTATATATAAAATTCTTCTGTACGTGTGTATGTGACTGAACTCCTCCTAAACGACTGAACCAATTATGATGAAAATTTCTGTGTATGTTTGTGAGAATCCCGGACAGGTTTTAATTCACAAATAACAATAAGTTAATGAGTAATTAACCGTTAAAATAAGAAAAAAATAAAAATTAGGAGAAATGGTTGCCATGGTAACAAAATATAAATATTTACCCATGTTTACGATTTTTTATTTATTTACATTTTGAATTCTAAAATTATTATTATCGGCGTAAATTTTTTGTCTGTGTACCGGGAGAGTCCCGGAAAGGACATGATTCACAAAAAATCTTAAGTTCATGAATAATTAACCGCTAAAATAATCTCTATATATAAAAATGAAAAGGGAAAATGTATGTACCGGTATGTATATAAGTAGGCGAGCAAGGGGGTCCAGGGGCGCAGCCCCCTGGCTAGACGGAGAGCCCCTGTATATATATATATTAATATTAATATATAGAAAGTATTGGATTCATGTCAAAAATTCGATGTCGAGATTTTGATGGATATACACGTTTTGAGGTCCCCTCAATCCACAAAAAAGTGGTTTTCGCAACATATCTGTTGTCTGTGTGCGAACAAAATATCTCTAGTATATATATGTTTCCATTTTTTGCTATTGATTCTGGCCTGTTCATTTGTTGCCCGGGTATTTTTTTGTTTTTATAAAAACACACACTTTTTTCTCATTCACACATTCTTTTCGGCAACTCAGGCCATATAAGACTTTGACGATATCCCTTATTGATTAATATACATATTTGGGGTCCAGGCATTCTTATTTAAGCCATTTGGTATCCAAATGCCTTAAATAAAATCATCGGACTGCATGGGGTCCGAACCCACGACTTTTGGAATACAAGACTTGGAATACGAGGTTTGCACGCTAACCCCTTCACCAAGCCCCGAGGGCACCCGGGTATTTAATGTTTATAGAACTTTCAAACGTCTTTTCTCGAATTGTTCAATTTCGGACATTCGCCGCTCAGCAGGCGATATAAGGATCCAAAATGCCTCGTCAACTGGTCCAAATATATATTTATCCTTCAGCTGGCTGGCATTTCGACCAAGAAGCGACTCTCTAGGTTCCATGGGATTTTATTAATTAATCAAAGAGAGAATTTGTCATGTCATTTATTTATTTTAAATAATTTTATGATACATTGTAATAAGGAACTTTCAGATGTCACTTCAATTAACATTTCTTCTTTCCAACCTAAAAAAAAAAATAAAAATTTTTATAAATTATAAGCATTTATGAGAGAGAGAATGTTGAATTGACATTAAAACAATCTCTCAAAAGAAAGGTCAATATTAATTGGTAATAATAAAACAAAATAACATTTGCTAACAAATGAGACAAGAATCACCTGCCAAGACATTCATTTTATGAAATAAAAAAAAAAAAATGGAAATTTTTCAAAATTTCAATCTCAAACTTTAGTTTAACTTTGCCATTTTCCAGAAGATTCGACTGGAAGAAATGATTACAACCATTTATCGATTTTTTAATATTTAAGGTGCACGGTCGTCTCGAGGTGCATAAGCAAAACTTGTGTTTTTAATTTCACCGAACTTTGTGTCTTAATTAGTTAACTACGATCTGGGCTCTTATTTAATTAAATGATTAGCTTAACTCGAAAGCTTAACCTTTAGTTAATTAGAAGTGAAGCAACCGGGGCCTAAAAGCATAATTACCTTGGCAACAGCTTTTTTAATAATTTCGCTGGCCCTACAAACGAATTCTTTATCAATCGTCAAAGGCGGCGTCAATCGTAGAACATTCCCCGAGGCGGTTTTTGTAATCATTCCAAGTTTAAGAATTTCATACATGACCTTCTCAGCTTTTACGTCTAAAATAAAAAAAAAAATCAAAGCTCTTAGGACAGGGATTTCCAATCGCATGCGACATCGGAAGAATCGGCCAAAATAAAAAGCTTATTTTTTTGTCCTGAAAACTGTTTGAAATTAAAAAGATTCTTTATTTTGGCCAATTCTTCCCAAATAAAAGTCTGGACATTCATTCCTGCTCTATTACTAGTTTATTTGAATGGAAAAATGTTAGCAGGTAGTTTGAATAAATA